>CM039138.1:27277379-27305638 GCA_022036555.1 Microstegium vimineum
ACTCGAACTTGACAACAACGAAATCTACTTAGACTCGGACTAGAACGTGACAAGAACTCGAAACTCTAAAGGACTATAACTAAAACCAGCAACTCGACACAACCGATGCAACCGACGAATCAACAAGCCCTAACTAAGTAGTACTAGCAAAAGGCTCAACGGGTTTAAGGGATTACGGGAAACTAATCTACTATTTTTTTGGCTTTTCTGGACTATAGGAAAAAAATTGTGAAGAATTGGAAGTCTCTCACCGATAAACCTTGCTCTGATTACCAACTGATGACGACCTGTAGGGTTCGCAGTCCGATCTTTCGATGAGAGTTGGTGGATAACTCGATTGGTGGATGGAGATGACGTTCACGGCTTGACTACAACCGTCCAAGGACGCTGCGCCATAGCAACCGATACACCACCTCCGATGGCTGCCGTGATCTTGCGGCGCGACAACCAGCCACTAGGGCTCCCGTCCCGCAAGCAATCGAAGAACTAGCAAGAACAAGATGAACAAGCACTCAATTGCAAGATGAATATGAAGGTTTCAATCTGAGAACACAATATGGTGAGGTTCTGATGACAATCAGACGGACGGTTGATCCAACACGCGCGCTGAAAGGCGGTAGCAATAGCTAACTCGATGAAACAAAACCTAAACTGTTTGTGGCGGCTATAAAGACTTATAAGGAGTTGGGAGGACGACCACAAGGGTGTTGGGGTCGTTCTCCAACCCTAAGACGCGTCCCTAATGGACCCAACTTGATACATGGCCCATCAGCCCAAATTAAGGCGACCCAGCACCGGTGCACAGAAAAGGACTCGGTACAAAAACGACTACTCTGGATGTGTCCGATAAGATATAGCCTTGGTTCTGGATCCGTTGGAAAGTAGACTTGATAAGCTTTCCAAAAAGTGCGAGAATATCCCAATCGGAGTATGTATGAAGTCGTGGCATCCATCACAAGTTGGTGCTGTCCTGCAGTCCAATTCCAGCTAGCGCCCATCCCGTGTCCCGCTGATCCTCTCCATTGTTCCTGAGCAAAACAAGAGTGCACGTGTCTCCATTGTCTAAATATAATGGACAAGAGTTTGAGAATAAACTTACTTGATGGTTGAGTTCACGGGCACGAGCACGAGTAATAGGACCAAGTGGTGCTGGAGATGGTGTTGGTGTGGTGTTGATGTCCTCATCACGAGCTGATTCACCTGACCCGATCAAGTTCGAAACCTGGCTCCTTCATTCAAAATATTTCAAAAAGCGTTCGACCGAATGTGGTTTTGGCTCTTCAGCCTTGCCATTGCTCCTGAGCGCTGGACCGACATTCCTATCCTGTTTCCGGCACGATCCAAGTAAAAATAGAGGCAAAGGACGTTGAATTCTCTCTTCTTAACCTCTCCCTCTCCTTTTTCCTCATCTCACTTTGTTCTTCTTCACCACTAGTATAAATTCCATCTCCTCTTGCTTCCCTTCTCTCCTTGCTTGACCTCACCATGGTTCCACCAAGAAGAAGAGCGAAATGGAAAAAATTCTACGTGTTGTTGCCAAAGAAAGCAGTACCAACTTAGAAGAAAGAGTTTCTAAGGAGAAAATGATGCGTCTCGATCTTGAAGATAGCTTTAATGATCTTTGCATTATCACTAATGCAAAGTTCAAACGCTTTTCCTTGGCCATTGAGAGAGAGGATCTCCTTGCCTCTCTTTCTCCTTAGTAATCCTCTAGACCCTAATAGAAGAGAGCATGAAGTGATGCTTGTCATCCATTATGCTAAGGACCTTCTCTCTCCATCTTCTCCCTTAGATCACCTTAGCCCTTTATAGAAACAAGATACTTAGGCATGATAGTCTATCACTCTTGAATCAATGAACACGTGCCTAAAGCTATCAATGACAAATGAAACTCTTGGTTCTACTGGTATCTTACCCCAGCAGAACCCCTGCATTTGATGTCTGCTCTGTCACTGAATTCAGCAGGCTCTAAAACAAGTATGGGGGAGTTCGGTCGAAACTCCAACTTGTCAAAACATCACAAGGATCACTGAACCATGCTGAACACTTCCATGACACGTACCAGAAAAAATTTGGACCAAAACAGCCACCTTTTTGATTCGACCGAATCATATTTTTGGCAAAAATTCAGGAAGTTCGGAGTACATCAACATTCAGAGGTAAGAGATTCAAATGCAGAGATCCCCGTGGCCAAACGGCTCCAAAGGCATTTGGCCGAATGCACTTGTAGGGCCTGGACCCACCAGTCAGCACCCCTTCAAATTCAAACATCAAATTTGACTAGTTTGCCACGTCTCTCCCCTTTTCTCTATACCTTTTCATTTATTTATTCACTTTCCCTTCAAAAATAAAAAAATAAAAACAATTCCTTCATGAAACTTTTCACTTAGTTTAAATTCCTTTTAATATGGAATAAAACAAGAAGATCGCATCCAAAATTAAAATTTTGAAAAGTGACATGATCTATGACATTTAAAGGGTAAAAGCGTCATAAAGATGAATTCTTGCTTTTGTTTATGCTAGTGGGAAAATATCTTGATAGGGAATCATATTGACTAAGTTCTTGATTAATGTGATATAGTTCTCGGCTCATGATTCATACCCTGTCTATTTATGGTTCTTGGATATTAACTTTTGAAAACGTCATAAAACCATAATGTCACTACTCCTCTATAGTGAGAAAATTCCTACCAAAATCATACATACTCTTTCATGATTTAAGATTTCTACATAAGCTGCTTACTTTGTGTTGAGTTTGGTCAAGTTTTGACTTATCATGCTCCCAAGATCAAGATCACGTACACGCCACATATACATGCTGCTTCTACACTGGAAGTACGCAGAAACATGCCTTACATTTTCGACATAGTTCATGCTCCATGATCTAATAGAAAATCCTCTCTCTAGTATGTGCTAGTAAATGAGACATAGACTATGCAAAATTATGAAATAATAATAATAATAATATATATAGAAAAAAAAATTGATGAGCATATCAAAGCTCATAGAAAAAAAATGATGATGAGCATATCAAAGCTAATAGAAAAGATAGTTGTCTCAAAATAATAAGTTAGGACAGAGAGATCATATAAAGGAGTTTTGATATTTTGCCATGTTTCCACATACTTTCACATCTTGATCTAAGAGTATGACATTTCTCTCCTTGGATCCGGAGTTTGACTTTACAATATATGCAAGGTAAGTATGCTACATTGTTTATCCCTACCTAAGCTCCACATAAGCCATTTAGAAATAGGGAGATACAAAGAAGGAAACCTCTTATGTGCTTTAGAAATACATTGTTTATCCCTACCTAAGCTCCACATAAGCCATTTAGAAATAGGGAGATACATTGTTTATCCCTACCTAAGCTCCACATAAGCCATTTAGAAATAGGGAGATACAAAGAAGGAAACCTTGGTGAGGAAACATACACTTTGAGTGACTTAGAGTACTATAAGAGGAGTAAGTTGACTTATGTGCTTTCTTTTGAAAAATTTATCAAAAACTCCAAGTACTAAAATATGATTTGGGAAAGATGAATTTGCCTTGAGAGTTGTTCTATTTCTCAACTTCTTAAGGATATATGTTAGCCAATACCACATATCCCATTGGTATGACAAAATGTCTTGAATGAATCTTTATGTTTGTTTTATACTTTGAATAACATAGTCTTGTTATCTTTTAACCTTTACTCGAGGACGAGTAAAGAGGTAAGTATGGGGGATCTTGTTGACGGTAATCACAAGCTATTTTATCACCATCAAAACACCGTCAACATCCTCATATTCAAAGGAAAACAAGAATAACATGAACATAATTTACCCAATAACTAGTTCTACATGTCCCATGACTATTTGATGCAGGTAATGACAAATGGGGTCTTTTGGGAGCCAGTGGGCCCACTTAGGGGGTTAGCCGACCACCCTATGGACCCACTTGGCATCCTTAGCCCCCATGATCCATGTAACACCCTCAAGAATACTCTCTACCTTGGATCCAAGTATATTCACCTCTCCATGGTCCAAATTCACAGCACAAGGATCCATAGGCCCAACATGACATATTTCCAAGTATGGCAAATGTGCACAAGGCATACACCATCATGATGGGCATTACGTCTAGAAGCCACCTGCGAATATTGAGCCCATTTGGCCACAAAAGGCATTCGGCCGAATGCCTAGGTGGGGCCAGAGACCACCCACAGGCCCCCTGACCAGTGGGGTCAACTTATAGAAGAAAAGTGGCAGGCCCACCTGCCATAGGGTTCGGCCGAATCACCATATGGTGGTTCGAGCTCCCCACCGACTTCCTGCATGCCGCCATGCATCCACTTGATCTCCTCCATTGATTTAAGACGGTTACAATGACGGTTTCATCCTACGGTGGCTGATGGAGGTGGCGCGGATCGCTGACGTGGCACCGGAGTAGCTCCTACTCCACCTCTAGCTATAAATAGACCCCCTAGGCCCTCACTCTCACTCATGCCTCACTGGAGAAACTACCCCTTAGTAGTAGTGCTATGCTAGTTGGAGGAGAGTGAGGGAAGTCTTCTGGAGAAAGCCCCGGATCTGTCGGGAATCTTCTCCGGAGTTCTACCTCAGCGGATGCGATCCTCTTGTAAGTTCAACACTTGTAAGTGATACATCCGAGTTCTTTATAGCAATTAATATTCTAAATCTGGTTTAGCTGTTATACACCTTTTCACGCTTGTTCATCGCTTTACTTTAAGTAGAGTGCTTTAGCCTTAACGTAGGGTTAAAGTGGTAAGAATAGTGTAGACGTGTGTCTAGACTAGATCTTGCCTTTGTAAACCGCTTATCGCGCGGATTGTTTGTGGATGCTAGTAGAAAGTGACAGCTCTATCTAGTCTTCGTATTCCACCACGTGTGTCAAATAAGTTCTTAAAAGGTAAGGCCTCAATACAACATGATGGCGCAGTCCGGTTAGAGTTTTGCCCTCTTTCTGATCTATCCCATCGCCTCCTACAAGAGAAGGGCTGATAAAGCCAGTATAACCAGCTTTGCCTTGTTAGATATCTTTGCTACATAGAACCTCTCAACCCAGTTATCATAGTCTCCCTTGATTCATCAGGACATATCTTTAATCCTAGTTAGATCACTATCGTTCCCTGAGGAAAATACGATACCTGGAATACTTCCGGTGAAGTGCTACATCGGTATAATCTGTGCGCTTGTGGATTTATCCAATAGTCATAATAAATACCAACAATAGTTGAGATTTGGGAACTATACTATGCACCTAATTTTAAAGTCCCTTTGTTTAAGTGCCAATGGGTGAAGATGACCGGAGCTAGGGTAACAATTGACAAGGATTATGATATGACAGCAGTGGACCTCGACACTATTGGGTACAAAGACGAACCATTCGTCCTGGCTGTTGATTTGAATCAGGTGTTCTAAGTAAAAGACATGTCTACAAAACCAAAGAAAGGAAAAAACGATGACAAATCAAGAATCAATGAGCCCAAGCGTCACATAGTTCTTTCAGGGAAAAGAAACATTTTGGGAATTGAGAACAACTTAGACATGTCAGAACTTTAAGAAAGGGATGACCGAATTGCGCCATTCAGTGTGACCAAAGACCCAAACATCCTTCTAAATGCCGAGGACACTCCATGGTTACGACATGATCATGACCAAGGGACATATGTCAAGAAGAAGATCACTAATGTGCGTGCTTGATGTAGCTAGCTTAGCAGTGTGATGTTGATCAAGTGACATGTGTATTAGGCATTTTGGTCAAATAAATAAAGATCTACATTTGTCATTGAAAAAGTTTAGTTCTAAAATGAATGATTTTGATGAGTTATAAAACCTTTGTATTCAAAAGTTTTTCATATATGGTCATTTAGTGTCTCATTAACAATTTTCTATTTAAGGGTACACTTAAAGGTCGCATAATTGGACAATGAATGGTGAAACACAAATAGTTTAACGTTAAAATAATGAATAAACTAATTTCCTGTTGGTAACCAAGCATTTTATTTTTTTTAATTGAACAATATACTTTTGCATTAACCAAATTCTAATTGTTAGTTACATTTATATTTGATATTATAAAAAAGGTAAAATATTTTATGTTATACATTTTTCTAGTGTATAATAAAGCCAAAGGAAATTTAATGGTTATTTTTTAAAAATTTTGTGGCATGTATTTAATTTATTATGCAATTTACAAGACCTAGAGCAATTTATATAGATATTAAACTATATACAATAACAAAACATCTAAAACAACCCACTAAAATTTTGTTTGACGCCAACCGGTTAGCCCCGGTTGGTAATACCAACCGCGGCTAAAGGGTGACTTCCTATATAAGCCCGGCCCGCCTCTCTCCTCCCTCATCTGTCTAAGTGCTTCTTCAACCCGACATCGATCTCCATCTCCGCCGCCGCCGCCAACCTCCGCTCCAGCGCCGGACGCCACCTGCGCCACAGCCGGCCGCCACCTCCGCCTCCGCACCGGCCCCGGCCCGCAAGCCACTTGCACCACTACCGGCCGTCCTCGCCTCAGCTCGCACCCGCACGTACGGCGGCACCCTCTTCTTCCTCGATCCATCGCCGCCGCCGCGCCGTGTATCCCGGCCCTCTCGACTCTGCGCCACCCCGCCGTCGTCGGCTCCCGTCGTGCCCGAGCCCGCGCCGCCGCGCTTGAGCCCGTCGGCCCGCGGCTATCGCCATTTGAAGGCCGGACAGATCGAAAAGAAGAAAGAAAGAAATTAAAGAAAGAGAAAAATAAAGAAGAAAGGAAGAAAGGAGGAAGGTCGGAGATAAAGAAAGAAGCTAGGGAATTATTCAATTGAATTTGTGCAAAAAAATGAAGTAGTGATTGTTAATTATATTAGTAATATATTTTAGTTTTAGGAATGAAATTGACCTATGTTAGTAATATATTTTAGTTTTAGGAAGGTGATTTAGTTTTATTAATATATTTTAGTTTTAGGAAATTGATTTATGTTAGTAATGTATTTTAGTTTTAGGAAATTGATTTTGTTTGTATTTTAGTTTTAGGAAATTGATTTTGTTTTAGTAATGTATATTATGTGTGGACCACATTGATGCTTTTGATATATATACTGTTACAGAAATTGATCTATGTTAAGGGTTTACACACACATACACACACTTGTTTAGAGTTTACACACAAATCACACACACAAACTAAGTGTATACCCCAAGTGTGTGCCTAACTCTAAGTGTCTACTCTAGTGCCTACACTAAGAAAGTGTTACAAACTTGTTTAGGGTCACATACACTAATTGTATCTCTTCATTTTATTGCTAATAAAATATGTATAGAACCCTCTTATTTGTTAGAGAAATAGATACGTTTAATTATTTGTAGTTAATTGTATAGATCTATCTTTCATTCGTTAGAGTGCAAAACTCTAAGTGTCTACCCCAAACCCTAATTGTATAGATCTTTCATTTGTTAGACCTTTCATTTATTTAGGGTTTAAACACACTCTAAGTGTGCCTACCCTAAACCCTTTTATTAGTCACACAAAGACTAAGTGTCTACCCCAAGTGTGCATATAAACCCCTAAGTGTCTACCCTAAACCCTTTTATTAGTCACACAAAGATATTGTGTCTACCCCAAGTGTGCCTAACTCTAAGTGTCTACCCTACCCTAAACCCTTTTATTAGTCACACAAAAGACTAAGTGTCTACCCCAAGTGTGCCTAAACCCCTAAGTGTCTACCCTAAACCCTTTTATTAGTCACACAAAGACACTGTGTCTACCCCAAGTGTGCCTAACTCTAAGTGTCTACTCGGCCTAAACCCTTTTATTAGTCACACAAAGACTAAGTGTCTACCCCAAGTGTGGCTAAACCCCTAAGTGTCTACCCCTAAGTGGTTACTCTAAGTACGTGTTACACACTTAGCTTTTATAGTTGCAAAAATGAACGACCCGAATGACATGGAGGAATTCTTGTTTTCAATGATCAACAATGACACTGATCAAGTAGACGACGACACGAATTAAGTAGATGACGGAAGTCAGTACTTTGCGCCAGATGTTGAGCAAGAAAATATCACGTAAGACAATGTTGCCGAGGTATATATATGTCTACAATATCTCTTGTGTATACATGAAAATCAAAATAATTACAGTTGTATAATTATATTTATAAGTTTTGTGTGTCTACATACATAGCCGCCTGCATCAAGGACAACTACGGGGAAGAGTAAAAATGTACGAGGCCCGAAGAAGCCATTGGAGGGTCGGTACATTATCACAGAATTCGATGAGGAAACACGGGCAGTACTTGGACCACATGCACATAGATTTGCCACCAACTGTGGTTACCTTGTAAGGGATAGGCTTCCGATCAGTGCTCGTGAATGGCGGCAAAGGAAAGGACGTCCTGGCATTAGTTTTGTCTCTGATCGTGACAAGGAACTAATTTGGCAAGAAGTCCTTCAACATTTCTCGCTCGATACAGAAGATGAAGCTCTAAAGGGGAGAGTTAGGGACTATGCTATGAAGAAGATGGCAACATATTTCCAGGCCTAGAAGAAGATATTGCATAATGATTTTATCAAGAAGAACCTTACTCAGATTTCAACAAAAAAGCCTACGTCAAGTTGAGACCGTTTTGGGATGACTTTGTAGCTTTCAAGACATCCGAAGAGGGCGAATCATGAGCTCAACAGAACCAACAGAATGCCCGAGAAAAGAAATACCATCATCACATGGGATCAGGTGGCTACAAGACTGCCATTCCTAAGTGGGAAAAAGAAGAAGAGGACCTTCTAGCTAGGGGAATCCAACCAGAATCAGATGACTGGGCTGAGCGCAGTAAGTGGTGGTTTTTTGGTCATGGGGGAGGCATTGACCCTCAGACCGGGAGATTAACGTATACCGAAGGACTCACAGAAGCAACAAGGAAACTAGTTTACGCTCAATCTATGAGGGAACAAGGACTATGGTCACCAGATAGAGATAAAGATGAGCTGACATATGCCCTGGGGATTGCGGAACACGGTGGGCGAACGAGAGGTCATGACGCGGTGCCGTGGAAGTATGCCTTCCCTTAAGACAAAGATACATATAGAAGCCGCCAGAGAAAGAAGAAAGAGGAGGAAGCTATGAAACTTAGCATGTCGCAAATGCTTAGTGAAGCACGCGAAGCAGCTATTCAAGCAAAAGAGCGAGAAGAGAAACTTCAAGCAAGAATGAGCGAGGAAATCAAAAGGCAAGTGGAGTTAGCAATCAGCCGAATGCAAAGTACTAGATCAGTACCGCTAGTCAACATCATCCCATCAGCTCACTTGAAAAGCAGTTGTGCTTCCACGGAAGTGCCTCAACCTATTGATGACGCAAAGCTACGCTTCCTCGTGGATGACATCACAGAACGGAATACACCATGTGAGCTGCACATTCCAGAGGGGGCTACCACAGTCATGGTGGCTACCGGTATTGTATCTCCTATCGACCCTACGAAGACACCAATATGCCATGGGTCAAAAGTACCAGCTGGATATGCTTGCGTCTCGGTGGATAGAGTTGAAAAAGGTCATCGCGATGCTAAGCTTGACATTGAAGGAGGTGATGGGGAGACGACTTTAGGACAAGCGAAGAAGACATTTATTTGTTGGCGCAAGCGCTATATCATTTTTCCTAGGGCATCACCTCCTATTGTACCGTCGCCGCCTCCTCCTCCTCATCCCAGTGACCTAAGTCAACATTCATCACCTGCTGGTCATAGTGTTGCGAGGGATGATGATGGTGAAATGCACGACACGGCTTCCTCCCCAGAACCTCCAAGGCGGTCTCCATCGCCGAAACCGGCCCCAGAACCCCACGACGTTCTCCAACGCCGACATCGGCCCCATCGCCTCCACGACGGTCTCCAACGCCGACACCTGCCGCCCCATCGCCAAAGAAGAGGACTGCCAAAAAAGCAAAGGTGTCGGCCGCCCAACCAAAAACAAAGAGGCAAGCTACAAGGAAAGTTATTGTTAAGATTCCTCAGAAACTTCCGTCTGAGATGACTGAAGAAGAAATATCGGTTTCAATAAAGGCCGATGTTGCCGCACAATTCAAGAAATTTAAAGATGACGATAAAGCAAAGAAAGAAGCTAAAAAGCCGTTCTACTTAAATTAATCAGCTCTAAGGCAAGAGTTGAAAGAAAAGAAGAGAAAGCTACATGATGCTCAGAAGAAATCTGCAATATCAGACTATGACCGCACTCTCGAAAAGGCAATTACCGAGAGGAAAAGAGCAGGGAAGGGTGTCCCACAGCTCGGGGAACAATCGAAGCAATCAGTGCCCCCGCTAGTTGTTGGGTATGAATATGGTTCAAACATGAGCGTGCTAGAAGACTACAGTGGCCCCAAGGTCAATTATGATGGATTGGAAGATTTCTTGAAAGGAGCTAATATATCTTCGGCTCAATTTTACGGAAATGCACTAGTCGCAAATGCCACTGTAGTCGATGAGTTTAAGAGAAGTTATTTACGTGGCAGAAGTCTGTACAACACATCGGCCCTCAGGGATCTTGGTACACAAATGCGCAGGTTAAACTCGTGGTACATGAGGCATGTACCAAAAACCCAGATGACGACTGCATTTGCGTCAAAATTAGACAAGAACATTACTTCCGGGGCGATGACCTTATATTTGTTCTGTATAGTGAGCTCCACCAACTATACCACATGGATGCTCTAGAAAAATCCCTAATGAGCTGCTACTATCTGTAAGTGATTATCATTTCTTTTAGTAATCTGACTATAGCACATATGTATATGTATAGTAACTAACTATCCTCAAACATATATATGCAGATTCTTGATGTTAATGCTTAAACGTAAGGGAGACATGGAAATTGGTTTCATTGATCCATCAATCATATTCTTGGATCCAAACACTCCCCGCGAACAATGGATACCTCAAACGGAGAGGAATCTTCGTAGGTTCTTGGTCAACCAAAAGACCAGAGAATATATACTCTTCCCATACAACTTTGGGTGAGTGTTGTTATGGTTTGCACAATTTGTCTTACTTATTACTCAATAAAGCATAAAGATATATATGTTGACTCTATAAACAAATGCAGTTTTCACTGGATACTCATAGTCATCGATATGAGAAGAAGTGCATATGTAATCTTTGACTCATTGAGAAAACCACCGAGAGATTACGAGGATATGATAGACATTATCAAGGGGTAACTTTGATCTTTAAATATGGATTCCTGCTCTTCAACTACACTGCAAGAGTTAATTAACTAAAGATCCAATTATTGAGCAGGGTTTGGGCTTGGTTCGTCCCAAAACACTGTCCGGAACTAGAAGAGACACTATAGGGTCCTCGTATGTTACCTGTAAGTTCTACTAGCTCTCGTAATCTGTTACCTTATCATGCTTTAACATATGTGTATGATGACGATGATAATCTTTTCATATCTTACAGTGGATTCTAAGGCAGCCACAAGGCAACAATCGGTGTGGATACTACGTTTGCGAGTACCTCACGGTGTATGCAAGAACTCTTACAGAGAAACTAAAAGTATGTAATATGTATATATAATATATCCATTTTATTTATTTGTTGCTATTAACTAAATCTTATGTATATTAACACTTGTTTCTTTATAATGCAAATTGAAGACACTATGGTTGCAGCAACAAGTGATGCAAGAAGACCACCTCAAAGGAATTTAAGAGACATTTGCTGGATTTTTTCTTGAAAAAGTGGTCAAACCTAGAGGCGACTTCTATTACGACCCGGCCGAACCACTCAAGCCAAATGAAGACGAACATCTATATGATATTTAAGTGGCGAGAGCGTTTGTGTCTTAAGTCAAGTAACAATGGATAATGATGTAAATTTTATGTGCATACATATATTATACTTATAGAGTTTCATAGTTTATTTGTGTTTAATGCTTGAAACTAACTTATAAGTGCATGAATACATGTATTAGAAGCGAATACATGTATTAGAAGCGTATAATACACACATTTGAATACCTAATCTAATTGGAAAACCAAAATAAGAAATACCAAAATAAAAAAAAGAGTCTTTACCAACCGGGGCTAAAGGGTGCTGCCACGAGTGGCCCGCCTGCGCCACCTGGCGCACCCTTTAGCCCTGATTGTGCGAACCGGGGCTAAAGGAGGGACATTTAGTCCCGAATTCTTAGCCCCGTTTCAGGCACCTGGGCTAAAGGCCCTTACGCACCGGGGCTAAAAGCAGGTTCTGTACTAGTGTATTGAGTGATTTATTTGGATTTTTAAGAGGGAGTGACGCGGAGAGTTGATGGGAATTGATTCTCTACTGATCTCCACCAGAATTTACCATGTAGCAGGTTTTTTTAGCTCTTACCTTAGAGTGTAAATGGAGAAGTGGTCCTCTGTTTATGCCCACCTGAATCAGTTGATATTTTATACGTTTGGGAGTAATTCTTTTCAAAGAAGATGGAGCTAGAACTCTCCCAAACGCTAATATTTTTTAGTAGCACAGTACAGATTATCACTACTTGTGATTTCTAAAAAACTCTTTTCTTTCATCATAGGTCACTTTATTTTATTTACTCCCCTTTTTCTTTTCTAGTATGAACCAATTTCTTTCGCCATAATTTTTTTCGAAAATGTGCGTTGCACGTGTCGTATTAAGAGAAGTTAGAGTTTGGATTACAATCCGCCGAACGAAGGCGATCTGCCTCGCTCCAGGGGGACCAACACAGAATACACAAATCGTCGGCTTTAACGGCGCTGCTTAGGGCGTTGTGCGACTGAATGAAAAGCAGACACCTATGACAGGTCTGCATTGATTGAAACCGCTGTTGGCACCTACTTCTTAAACTGAGAGACATGAACAATTGGATGAATTTTGGAACCGCCAGGGTAAGTTCAACCTGTATGCATGCCATCTACCCGACACTCTGGAGTACCATGTATGGCCCATAGAACCAAAAAGAATATTTCTGGTTTGAGCGGGACGACACCGTAGACTGAACATATGGCTGCAACCACAGGAACATGCATGAAATCACCTTCCTAAACACTCGTTCAGTCCTATTTTTGTCAGCTTGGCTTTTTTAGTCGTTGTTGTGCGCGCTCTATGCAACTGTTGTTTGACCATTTGGGGAAGAAGCTCATGCTCTTGTAATAACTGTTCCAAATCCGGCGCCATGCATAGTTGCAAATTGGCTATACCCAGCCGCCGAGGTGTGTAGCCGTACAATATACCTCAAATGGAGATTTCCCCAAGGCCGAACGAATGCATGTGTTATACCGAAACTATGCAACTAAAATCCATTTACTCCCGGCAGTTACACAGAGAGGAATACATGACACTCTGGAGAAATCCTTCAAAACATTGATTGCGATGCTCTAAGCAGTGCCTCGTCGGGAAGGTGGACACACAAGTGCACCATGACATCAAAGAAGACAGGTGGAAAGATGTTGTCAAAAGCTTGCATAGGATCAATGAAATTTATTCTTTGAGCCTTTTCACAACATCTATCCTTAGATTTGTACTGCATAATTCCCTGAAGAAGGTCCCCAGCTCTGCAATTGCTTCATATACATCCTTCCTCACTAGTCCTCTAAGGCCAATGGGTATCATTCTTTGCAGGAGTATGTGGCAAGAATGTGTTTTCAGCTTTCCAACCACCCTTGAACCATCTTCATTTATGTATATTGCTAGGTTAGCCGCATATCCATCAGGAAACTTGATACCTTTGAGAAACTTGCAAAACTCGGGTGGAGCCTTGCAGACTGAGTTTCTATCCTCCTGCAAGTGCAATTCATGTCTTATGCCCATATCATACAAATCTAGCCTAACATTTTGTGTGTCCTTGGACTTGCCTAGTATATTGAGTAATGTGCCAAGAATATTTTTACATACATTCTTCTCTATGTGCATCACATCGAGATTATGTGGAAGCTTCAAATTTTCCCAATATGACAATATCCACAACCCACTTTTGCGACTATAAATCTTTAGACCGTCACCGCGCTTCCTTTTATTTCCAGTAATGTCAGGCTGCTTCCCTGGCCTGACATCTTTCACCTTCTCTAGCTCTTGTCGGACCTCCTCCACATTAAACTTGTCAGGCTGATCTTTCTTTTCACGCTTACCATCGAAAGCCAAGCTATTCCGCCATTCGTGTGTCATTTTAAGGTAACAACGATGTCCAATGTAGCATATCTTGTTTCTTATTCCCCGAGACAACGGATCCTTGTCGCAATGAATACATGTATAATACCCTTTTGTTGTTCGCCCAGATAACGTGCCCACCGCTGGATAATCATGTACACACCAGAACATAGCAACACGAAGCTTGAACTTCTTACCTATACATGCATCTAAGGTACTGTCACCCTTCCATAGTTCGAGCAGTTCTTCGATTAGGGGCTCAAGGAACAAATCAAAATCCTTTCTTGGAGATCTTGGACCTGGGATGAGTAAAAACATAAAGCAGTTTGCTGGATTCACGCATTCCCACAGTGGGAGATTCAGCGGTGTCAGAAGCACTGGCCACATACTGTATTGTGTACTCATGTTGCCAAATGGATTGAATCCGTCGGTAGCTAAGGAAAGCATCAGGTTCCTCGGATCATCTGCAAAAGATGGTCCCTCCTATCAAAGTCCTTCCATGCTTCTCCATGAGCTGGATGGCTCATCACATTGGCGACTGGCTTCCTCACTTTCTTGTGCCATTGTGTTTCCTCAAAAGTTCGTTTGGAAGCATAAATTCTTTTCAACCTTGGCAAGAGTGGAAAGTGCCTGAAAACTTTATGTGAAATCCATTTCGTCCCTGTTTCATCTTTCCATCTAGACTCCTTGCATACTGGGCACGCATTCAAGTTAGCATAATCCTTACGAAACAACACACAATTGTTGTTGAACACATGGATGTTTTCGAATGCAAGGCCCAATTCTTTAAGATATTTCTTGGCCTCGTTATATGATTTTGGCAATTCACTCCGAGGGTATCCATCTGACATCAGCTTCATCATTGCGGTAAATGTTGTATTGCTGATTCGATAACGAGACTTCATATACAACATCCTCACCATAAAGGAAACTTTTGAATGGCTAGAACCCAGGCTAAGCGCCTTCTTCGCATCTTCAAGAACTCTTGCAAAACTTGGCTTTTCACCACCATCCTGTGCCGCTGCATACAGTTCGCCTATCATTTCTGATACTCCATGATTGTTGACAGTAAATATGAGCCATTTTGTCACCATCAAAATACCGTCAACATCCTCATATTCAAAGAAAAACAAGATTAACATGAACAGATTATACTCAATAACTAGTTCCACATGTCCTTTGACTATTTAAGTGCAGGTAATGAATATCATCATATAAAAGCATATCAAATGATGAAGTTGAGTACACCATTGCGACGGGCTCGTCGAGACGATTAAAATGGATATATTATTTGCCATGTTTGGAGCCAGGAATAAAAAGATATGTGCAAATTAAAAAGGATGCTGACGTCAGCACCCCAAGTCAACGCTCCAGGGCACCCACAGGCGCTGCCTGCGGTGGCAGACAGGCGCGGTAGGTGGGCCCCGCCAAAGCAGCCGCTGCCACCCAGGCAGGGAACCAAGGGGGCCAGGTGGACCCCGTCGCCGGGCGCTGGCGCGCTGCTGTTCCCATGCACAGGCGAGCGCGGGCGGGCGCATCCGGCTGGCCCGGAGGGCCACGTGGCATGATGCCGTTGGCGCAAAGAGGCGACACCCCGGTCTGCGCGGTCTAGGCACGGTTGGACTGCCTGGACCGGCCGGTTCAGCTGGTCAGCCCCCAGTTTTCCCTCCAGTTAACAGAAAACAGCGCCCAGTCCACCGATTCGGGTCGGGTTCACCACCTTAGGATCCGGTTCTTGCTCGGTTTTCAACTCCAGCACATGGTGGACTTCACAACCGACATACACAAGTCGGTTGCATGCATTTGGAGCATCCTAGCCGCTGGTTCAATGATGGTTTTGATCCAAAGGAGGCCAAACAAGGTCACACGGATTGATGAGGTGGCAGCGGAGTAGCCCCTACTCCACCTCTCCACTATAAATACCCCCTCACTCCCTCTCATTCAAGACACACCAAGGAGGAGCTACTCTCTCTACACATAGGCGAAGCCCTACTCTAGTGGTAGCATAGAAAATAGGGAGAGAGTGAGGAGAGTCTAGAGGAGAGCCGGGCCTGTTTGGCGTCTTCTCCGAGCTGTACCTCAGCGGATGCGGTCTTCTCGTTTGTAAGTCTGCATTTGAGATTCTTTTATGGTAATTGATCTTCTGTTCTGGTAAAGTAATTACTTAAGTTGTTCATTGGTTCACCGCTCTTAAACCAGTACTCTAATCAATTTCACCGGGATCCGGATTAGAGTAGTAAGATATAGTGTAGACGTCGTATCTAGGCTATACGCTTACCTGTGTCTGCGGCTTGTCCAACGGCTTGTTTGTGGTACCTAGTAGGGGTGACAGACCTATCTAGGCTTTGATCCCACCACGTTCGGCCAAGTTCTTAAAACGTAGGCCTTCTTGTGCTAGGCGGTTTAGCACCCTTCTCATCCCTTTCTATTGCTAAGCGGCCTAGTGGCCCGAAGTGAACAACCTTTGTATCTTACCTTACCTTGCTAGTTTCATAACCATAGAAGATCCTCTCTACCCAACCTATCATAAACCCCTTGTTTCATCATAGGACGAACTTAGTTCTTTGTTAAGTACAATTCACATTCCCCGTGGATTCGATACCCTGGAATACTCTCGGGTGAAAGCTACCTTGACAGTCGTGCGCTTGCGGTTTATCCTTTGTGCCACATTTTGTGTCAACAAGCTTTCTGACGCCGTTGCTGGAGAATGGTAGCTGTTCTTAACATAGAATCGAGTCGCCCATTTATCTTTTAAATTTTATCATTCATATCATGGATCAAACACACCCTCTTTCAATATGGTGCTCCAAAGGGTGCTAGTTTGGAGCCACCAAAATCATCCAAAGCTATTTTAGCTGTTCGCTATGAGCTTCGCCCTGCTTTCATAGCGATGGTTCAGGCCCAACCTTTTTCTGGGGAGGAAGATGAAAAACCCTACATTCATTTATGTGAGTTTGAGCAATTGTTCTCATGTCTTCATATTCAAGGCATGACACGAGATACCTTGAAATGGAAGCTATTTCCATTCTCTTTGATGGGAGTGTAGAAGGAGACTCGGAGACCCTTCTATCCAAATTCTGCTTAGCCTTCTTCCCTGTCTCTAGAGTCGTTCATCTTCGAATGGAGGTCCTAACTATTAAGCAAAAAGATAAAGAGCCTCTAGGTGCAACATGGGTCTGTTTTACAGATCTTATCTCTTCAGGCCTCGATCTTGCTATACCCGAACTTGTGCTCTTACAACACTTTTATCTCGGTCTTAGCAAGGATTTTGCACAATTCCTTGATATAGCCTCTAGAGGAGCTTTCTTTCATTTATCTGCTAGTGAAGCAAGGTCTATTCTTGACAAAATCCTTGAAAACACCCCTTACACTGGCATTCATGATGAACTCCCTGAGGAACACTAGTACAAAATTTCTTTTAGGAGACGGTGTGATTTCTTGATTGGAGGCGGGTACTTTTTTTGCCCGCCTCCATTATTGGCTGTCAGGCCAGCGCCATGGCGACGCTCAAATGCCCGCCTTCGTTAAAGATTAATGGAGGCGGACTTCGTAATTTGTCCGCCTCCATTAATCATCTATTAATGGAGGCGGGCATTATAACGTGCCCGCCTCCATTAATCGATTAACGGAGGCGGTCGCATTAAGGTGTCCGCGTCCATTAATCATCTATTAATGGAGGCGGACATTATAACGTGCCCGCCTCCATTAATCGATTTTTGGAGGCGGTCATGTAATAAAGCCCGTCTCCCAAAATCCTGAGCCTAGACAAGGCCCAAAATCAGGTTGCTATCGAGCTCATATATAACCGGTTACTAGGGTTTCCTCTCCAAAATCTCTCATTCTCTCCCTCTCTTTATCTCACTCTACGGCGGCCTCCCTTCCCAGCCGCACGCGATTCCCCTCCCCTCCTGTTCTCGGCCTCACATCTCTCAATTTCTCCCGTATGGGATTCCCCTCCCCTCTCCTTCTCGGCGGTGGCAGCTATGGAGGCCGGCGGCGGCAGCTCGGGAGGCCGACGACGGCGGCATAGGACGACGTGGGGCGGTGGCCATTGCGGATGGAGCACCTCCACCGCCGTCGCTCCTCCTCACCGTGGTGGTCAGATCCGCACCATGGTCCACCGTCGCCGCTCCTCCTCACCGTGGCTGCTAGATCCGCGGCCGTGGTGGCCGGATCCACTACGAGCAAGGCGCGAAGCGGCGCGTGCACTCGGCAGCATGGTGGCGGCAGCGGATGCAGTGCGCGGGCGGTGATGCAGCGGCCTCGTCGAGGCAGCGGTGCACATCCTCGGCCTCGGCCAGCGGCGCGGGATCGGCGTCACTTATGGGACTGGATCACGGCGGCACGGATCCATGGCGGCGTGGCTCCCTCCTCCAACTCTGGCAGCCAGGTGTAGGTGGCGGCCGGATCCATGGCGACGAGGCTCCCTCCTCCATCATCGATGGTCAGGCGCACGGGGGAGGCTGGATCCGCGGCGGCGTGCGTGGATTGGGCTCACCAGTGGGCTCACTGGTGGGCTAATGGTTTTTTTGTTTTTTCTAATCGATTTACGAAGGCGGGCATTTGTAAGGCGCCCGCCTCCATTAATACAATTAATGGAGGCGGGCGGGATGACCGCCTCGGTTAATCTCTTATTAACCGAGGCCTTCCATTGGAGGCGGTCGTGTTCGCCCGCCTCTATTAAGCAAAAACGACCGCCTCCATTAAGCAATTTTGTACTAGTGGAAGAAGAGGAAGCACCCCCCAAACAAGAAGAAGAAGTCTTGATAGTTGAATCACCACTAATCCAATCCCAAAATTCAGCTATCAATCCTTAGCCACAAATACACCAAAGTCCAATTCCTCCAAAGGAAGAAGAAATTCAACCTTTGGATTTCCCTTTTGAAATCGAGAATGATCTCTTCTCTGATTCTGATTTTGGAAACACCTCAAATTTCCTCGTGCAAAAGAAATCTTCTGGATCCTCTTCTCTAAACCTTCATTCTCCAAATCATCTAAAGCAAATGATCCAACAGCTTACATCCATCATGAGCAATGAATGGCTTAAGGAGGCTGAAACTTCATCCGAAATAATTCGTATTATTTCTCCCTCCACAACCATTCGTTGTTCCATGAAAAGTATTGCTTTAGATTCTCTTTACAATCCCACCGTCGGAGTGAGTATTATGTCTGATTCTCTAGCATATACTCTCTTCACGGGCAATGAACCTTTGACTCCAAGTGATAAACTCCTCAAGACTCTATTTGGAGAAGTCATCAAGAGTAATGGGATTGCACGCATGGTCCCAATCACAATCAACGAAATCGAGATTCTCTTGAACTTCTATATCTTTGAGATCTCGGATTTCGATCTTTTGATCGGGAACCCCCTTGAAAATCTTTTACAAGAAAGTAAACATTCGGGGAGCCTTGATGTCAACCTCAGGAACGGAGTGAACCTTTCGGTTCCCTTAACTCCATCTACCAATTCAAAAGTAGAATCGAATCCCGAGTGTCAACCGATGGACGAGGTAATGGTAGCCTTCCTTCAAGACTCTTTCGAACCAGATCTTGAAGATGATGCTCAACATTTCATCCAAGAAGAAGACAACTTGGATGAACCTATAGATTTGAAGGAATCTAAACCACCACCTAAACCTCCCATCGAGCTCAAACCCCTTCCTTCTGGCCTCAAGTATGCTTTCCTCAATGGTGATAGAGAATCCCCCGTGATCATAAGTGACAAACTTTCGTCGGTGGAGACTCTTAAACTCCTTACCGTTCTGGAGAAACATCAATCCATCTTAGGCTACTCTCTTCAAGATCTCATAGGGATTAGCCCTTCTCTGTGCACACATCGCATCCCTACCGATCATGAATCCATACCATCTAGGGAGCCTCAAAGGAGGCTTAACAACGCAATGAGAGAGGTTATGAAGAAAGAGGTGTTGAAACTCTTACATGCGGGCATAATCTACCCTATTCCTCACAGTGAGTGGGTTAGCACCGTGCAAGAAGTGCCTAAGAAAGGAGGAATGACGGTTGTGAAAAATGAGAAAAATGAGTTAATCCCTCAACGAACCATCACGGGTTGGAGGATGTGCATAGATTACCGAAAACTCAACAAGGCTACAAAGAAAGATCACTTTCCGTTACCCTTCATTGATGAAATGTTGGAACAGTTAGCAAAACATTCTTTATTATGTTTCCTTGATGGTTATTCGGGTTATCATCAAATTCCCATCCATCTCGAGGATCAAAGTAAGACCACCTTCACATGCCCTTATGGGACATATGCATATCGACGTATGTCTTTCGGCTTATGCAATGCTCCTGCTTCTTTCCAAAGGTGCATGATGTCCATATTATCTGACATGATTGAACAAATCATGGAGGTTTTCATGGATGATTTCTCTGTCTATGGAAAAACCTTTGATGATTGCCTTGAAAATTTGGACAAGGTCTTACAAAGATGTGTGGAAAAACACTTAGTCCTGAACTGGGAAAAATGCCATTTCATGGTTCAGGAAGGCATAGTGCTAGGACATAGAGTGTCTGAGCGTGGGATCGAGGTGGATAGAGCTAAGATAGAAGTCATAGAGAAACTTCCACCTCCCACAAATGTTAAGGGTGTTAGAAGTTTTCTTGGGCATGCTAGTTTTTATAAACGCTTCATAAAAGATTTCTCTCAGATTGCTCGGCCTTTAACAAACTTGCTTGCTAAAGAAGCACCCTTTGATTTTAATGATGAGTGCTTAAATGCTTTTTATATTCTCAAGAAAGCACTTATCTCTGCTCCAATCATCCAACCCCTGATTGGACGCTCCCTTTTGAAATAATGTGTGATGCAAGTGATTATGCCGTTGGTGCCGTTCTTGGCCAAACAAAAGATAAAAAGCATCATGCAATTTCGTATGCTAGCAAAACTTTGGCAGGAGCTCAACTTAATTATGCAACAACTGAAAAAGAGCTCCTTGTTGTTGTGTTTGCTATTAACAAATTTAGATCTTACTTAGTTGGAGCAAAGGTTATTATTTATATCAATCATGCTGCATTAAAATACTTGTTCACTAAGAAAGATGCTAAACCACAATTAATAAGATGGATCTTGCTACTCCAAGAATTTGATTTGGAAATAAAAGATAAAAAAGGAGTAGAAAATTCTGTAGCCGATCACTTGTCTAGAATGCATTTCCAAGATGCACAGGACCTGTCGATCAATGACTTCCTAAGGGATGACATGCTCCTCAAGATCACAGACTCCAGCCCATGGTACGCGAGTATTGTGAACTTTATGGTTGTAGGACAAGTACCACTAGGAGAAAACAAGAAAAAGCTCATACATGATAGTCGAATACATCTCTGGGATGATCCTTACCTGTATAGAGTCTGCAATGATGGTTTGTTAAGGAAATGTGTCCCTGAAGTAGAATCATTCAAGATCATCGAGAGGTGTCATGCTGCACCATATGGAGGGCACTATGGAGCATTTAGAACCCATGCAAAGATCTGGCAAAGTGGTTTATTCTGGCCAACCATGTATGAAGATACAAAGAACTTCATCAAGAGATGTGTGAGGTGCCAGAAGCATGGGAACATCAATGCTTGAGATGCAATGCCACTGACAAACAACCTTCAAGTGGAGCTTTTTGACCTATGGCGCATTGACTTCATGGGACCTTTTCCAAAGTCCCATGGATGTGAGTACATCCTAGTGGCTGTGGACTATGTGTCCAAGTGGGTTGAAGCAATGCCATGCAAAGCAGCAGATGCCAAAAGCTCAAGAAAGATGTTTGAAGAAACCATCTTTCCACGGTTTGTAACCCCAAGGCTAGTGATAAGTGATAGGGGCTCCCAGTTCATTGAACGGAGCTTCCGACGCTTCCTAGAAGAGCAAGGCATCTGGCACAGTGTTGCAACTCCATACCATCCCCAAACTAGTGGACAAGCACAAACGTCCAACAAACAAATCAAGAACATACTGTAGAAGACAGTAGATGAGATGGGGAAAAGATGAAGGGACAAGCTACCTGATGCACTATGGGCATACAGGATAGCATTCAAGACACCCATTGGCATGTCACCATACCAAATAGTATATGAGAAGACTTGTCACCTCCCGGTCAAGTTGGAGTTTCGAGCACATTGGGCCATAAATAATTGAAATATGGATCTACAAGCTGCAGGAAGGCATAGGAAAATGCAAATTTCAGAATTAGAAGAATGGAGGGAGAAAGCATACCGCAATGCCAAAATCTACAAGGAAAGAACAAAGAGATGTCATGACAAAAGGATAAAGAAAAAGGAATTCAAGCCAGGAGACAAGGTACTCATGTTCAACTCAAGAGTAAGGTTATTTGGACATGGAAAACTTCGAAGCAAATGGGAAGGGTCATTTCAAGTCATCGACACTTCGCCTCATGGAGCTATCACACTTCAAGATGGTGAAGGTAAGATCTTTAAGGTAAATGGCCAACGATTAAAAGTATTCCTTGAACCTGATAAATTAGATAAGGAAATAGACATGATTGAATTCAAACCTTTCCATGATCTAACTTAAAACTTGTCTAGTCCCTTATTCTTATGCCTTGTGTATCTTTTCCTTAGTCATGTTTATCTTTCCAGCATCACTCCATGTCTTGCTCCATTCAAATAAATTTTGACTCGCTGGTGTGTCCCACCAGTAGAGTCCTTTGTGTTTTCACATTTGTTCTCTATAAATAAAAAGTCAGGTACACCTTCAACGAAGTGTGGGGGGGGGTCATCCGACCCCCAACCTTCACAAGTGCGGGCACCAGAATGACCAGAGGCATCAAAGTGGAGTCGGCCGACCTCACTATGGACCCCTGGTACCACCAGTCATCATCCACACGTTCTCAACCTACTTCCTGACTAGTTTGCCAATCTTCCCCTCTTCTTCTTTTAATGCATTTCTTTAGTTTATTTCCCTTTTAATATTGAATAAAAATAAGAAGGCCCGCAACTGAAAATAAAAGTTTGAAAAGTAATATGATCTATGACATTCTGAAAGGATGAAGCATCATAGGTTGACTTCTTGCATATGGTTATGCTAGTGGGAAAAATATCTTGATAGGAAAATCATATTGACTAAGTTGTTGATTAATGTGATATAGTTCTTGGCTCATGATTCATACCCTGTCTATTTAAAGTGCTTGGAGATTAATTTTTTAAAATATCATAAAACCATAATGTCGCTACTCCTCTATAGTGAGAATTCCTACCACAGCCATATATGCTCTTTCATGATATAAGCCTTCTACATAAGCTGCTTACTTTGTGTTGAGTTTTGTCAAATTTTGTGACCCTTGTTGAGAGACTTATCATGCTCCCAAGATCAAGATCACGTACACGCCACATATATATGCTGCTTCTATACTGGAAGTACGCAGAAACATGCCTTTCATTTTCCACATAGTTCATGCTCCATGTTCTAATAGAAAATTCTCTCTCTAGTATGTTGCTAGTAAATTAGACATAGACTATGCAAAATTATTAAAAATATGAAAAAAATATATAGGGGCACATGAAGGTCCCAAATTCTTAGAATAAAATATATATATATAATGAGCAAATCAAAGCTCGTAAAAAAAAGAAAGATAGCTATGTCTCAAAATTATAAGTTAGAAAGAGAGACCATATCAAATAAAGGAGTATTGATCTTTTGCCATGTTTCACACACTTGCACATCTTGATCTAAGAGTATGACACTTCTGTCCTTGGATCCAAAATTTGACTTTACAATATATGCAAGGTAAGTTTGCTACATTCTTTATCCCTACCTAAGATCCACATAAACCATTTAGATGTAGGAAGATAAAAAGAAGGCAAGCTCATACTATGCCTTGGTAAGGAATCATATACCTTGTGAGTGATCTAGAGTGCTATATGAGGAGTAAGTTGACTTATGTGCTTTCTTTTAAAAATTTATCAAAAACTCCAAATACTAAAATTTGATTTGGGAAGCTGACTTTGCTTTGAGAACTGTTCCATTTCTCAATCTCTAAAGGATTTATGTTAGGCAATACCACATATCCCACTTATATAAGAAATGTCTTGAAGGAAACTTTATGCCTGCTATATGCCTTAATGATGTTATAGTCATGTTGGTTTTTAACCTTTACTCGAGGACGAGCAAAGAGGTAAGTATGGGGGATCTTGTTGACGGTAAATATGAGCCATTTTATCACCATCAAAATACCGTCAACATCCTCATATTCAAAGGAAAACAAGATTAACATGAACAGATTATACTCAATAACTAGTTCCACAAGTCCTTTGACTATTTAAGTGCAGGTAATGAATATCAACATATAAAAGTATATCAAATGATGAATTTGAGTACACCATTGCGACGGGCTCGTCAAGACGATTAAAATGGATACATTATTTGCCACGTTTGGAGCCCGGAATATAAAGATATGTGCAAATTAAAAAGGGATGCTAACGTCATCCTGACGTCAGCACCCCAAGTGAACGCTCCAGGGCACCCACAGGTGCTGCCTGCGGTGGCAGATAGGCGGGCCAGGTGGGCCTCGCCGCAGCAGCCGCTGCCACCCAGGCAGGGAACCAAGGGGCCAGGTGGACCCCGTCACAGGGCGCTGGCGCGCTGCTGTTCCCACGCGCAGGCGAGCGCGGGCGGGCGCATCCGGCCGGCCCGGAGGGCCACGTGGCGCGACGCCGTTGGCGCAGAGAGGTGGCACCCCGGTCTGCACGGTCCAAGAGTGGTTGGACCGCCTGGACCGGCCGGTTCAGCTGGTCAGCCCCCAGTTTTCCCTCCAGTTAACAGAAAACAGCGCTCAGTCCACATGTTCGGGTCCGGTTCACCACCTTAGGATCCGGTTCTTGCCTGGTTTTCAACTCCACCACGTGGTGGACTTCACAACCGACCTACACAAATCGGTTGCATGCATTTGGAGCATCCTAGCTGTTGGTTCAATGACGGTTTTGATCCAAGGGAGGCCAAACAACGTCACACGGATTGATGAGGTGGCACCGGAGTAGCCCCTACTCCACCTCTCCACTATAAATACCCCCTCACTCCCTCTCATTCAAGACACACCAAGGAGGAGCTACTCTCTCTACACATAGGCAAAGCCCTACTCTAGTGGTAGCATAGAAAATAGGGAGAGAGTGAGGAGAGTCTAGAGGAGAGCCGGGCCTGTCTGGCGTCTTCTCGAGCTGTACCTCAGCGGATGCGGTCTTCTCGTTTGTAAGTCTGCATTTGAGATTCTTTTATGCTAATTGATCTTTAGTTCTGGTAAAGTAATTACTTAAGTTGTTCATTGATTCACCGCCCTTAAACCGGTACTCTAATCAATTTCACCAGGATCCGGATTAGAGTAGTAAGATATAGTGTAGACGTGGTGTCTAGGCTATACGCTTACCTGTGTCTACGGCTTGTCCAATGGTTTGTTTGTGGTACCTAGTAGGGGTGACAGACCTATCTAGGCTTTGATCCCACCACGTTCGGCCAAGTTCTTAAAACGTAGGCCTTCTTGTGCTAGGCGGTTTAGCATCCTTCTCATCCCTTTCTGTTGCTAAGCGGCCTAGTGGCCCGAAGTGAACAACCTTTGTATCTTACCTTACCTTGCTAGTTTCATAACCATAGAAGATCCTCTCTACCCAACCTATCATAAACCCCTTGTGTCATCATAGGACGAACTTAGTTCTTTGTTAAGTACACTTCACGTTCCCCGTGGATTTGATACCCTAGAATACTCTCGGGTGAAAGCTACCTTGACAGTCGTGCGCTTGCGGTTTATCCTTTGTGCCATATTTTGTGTCAACAATGATCATCATCGTAAACATCATCGTCCCCATCCACGTGTATCCGAAAGTCATGATCATGTCCTTCGGCCTCCTGATCTATACCGTCATCACTTACAACATCAGCAGGCTCCCCATGATGAATCCATCTTGTGTATGTAGGAGAAATTCCATAAATGTGTATATGGGTTTCTACTTAAGTCTGATGTATCAGCCTTCGATTATGACAATTGGTGCACGGACAACGAATGTGTTCGTCTTCGGGGAATCTTTCACTGCACTAACAAATTTCATAAACTCTTCAACTCCCTTCACATATGCAGGAGTAAATCGTTTCCCAAAAACCCAACTTCTATCCATCTGTTGTGACAATAAAAGTAACCTAGCTCGTATTAATCCCTAACTGTGATTGAAGTAAACACGATTCAAAACCATATCTAACTCATGCATATATCAACCAAAATTCGAACACAAATCAAACATATCTAAGATTATATTTCATGGAGCATCTATGTTAAAGGACTTATATACTAAGATTATATTTCTATCTCTATCTATCTATCTCGTTGTCTCTATCTATCTATCTATCTATCTATCTCTATCTATCTATCTATCTATCTACCTATCTCTATCTATCTATCTATCCAATATATATATTATCTATATTAAATTTCATATCACATATTAAATAACATATACTAAGATTATATTTCTATCACTCTCTCTCTATCTTTCAGCTAGAAAATCTCAAATAGGCATTTCGTCGAACACCTTGGTTGCATGAACATGGAGCTCACCGCGTCGAGGTTAAGGGCTGGATTTCGCGGTGCTTGGCATCGTGGAGGGAGGTCCTGGTGGCGGCGAGGATGCTGGCGTGGAGCGTCGTCCTCCTACGGCCTTCACGCGGCGGTGGCGTGCTGCTGCGGCGGTGACGGCGTGCTGCGGCGGCGTGGAGGGGCGACAGCGGTGTGTTGTGGCTGAGTGGACACTGGCGCATGTCTAAACATTTCGGAGCGCGCCCACTACTACAATTTTCATTTTGCACGTCAGATGTTTTACATTTACCACAATGGGCAAACAGGTCCGCCACAAACTTAAGGTTACGGTAAATCACAAGACTACTGTGGCGGGTACTTTTTGCCCGCCATGGTCAATACATCACATAAAACAAAAAAAATCCCACACGGGCAACGATCTGGGCCGCGTGGGCTCCGAGCTAGGTCGCGTGGGCTCCGATTTAGGTATTGGATCCGCTCTGGTGGCTGCTCGCCATGGACGCGAGGAGGAGGGAGCCGCCCGCCGTGGACGCAGGGAGGAGGCCGGGAGGAGGGAGCCACCCGCCGTGGACGCAGGGAGGAGGGAGGAGGGAGCCGCCCGCCATGGATGCGCCGCCTGCGAGCTGCCGCCACCCTCCGCTCGGATCTGGGCCACCGCTCACCGGCCGTAGAGGTGGCCGTTGGCGCCGGATCCTCGCGCGACGATGGTGAAGAGCGAGCAGGCGGATGACGTAGTCGAAGGTCTGAGGCCAGAGCAACGCCGCGCGGAGTCGCTCGACCTCCTTCCTCTGCCCGAATCCACGACGCGTGGACTCGAGTCGGCGACGGACTTGTCTCGACGCTCGGACTCGGTGTGGAGCCCGTCGCGTGCATGGAGGCGGATCTCGTATGCCGCGCGGCCGCGTGCATCGCAGAGTGGAGGCAACTCCCATATGAGCGCCCGCGTGCGTCGCGGCGTGGATGCGTCTCCCGTACGCTGAGCGGTCTCGTGGAGTGGAGGCGGCCGAGCGGCTGAGAGTTGGGAGAGAGAGAGGAAGTGAATGACTTAAGCTACCCTAGCTATCTGCTTTTATACTCAAGACAGTATACGTGCTTCGACTGGGCCTATTGGGCCTCGGCCTTAACCGTGGCGGGCCTTGTAGGATGTCCGCTGTGGTAAATCAATTTACCGCAGCGGGCTTCTAAAGATGTCCGCCACGGTAAATAGGGTATTTACCATGAGGACGTCTTAAGAAGCCCGCTGCGGTAAATCGATTTACCGCAATGGGCAAAATTGTCCACCACAATAAATAGAAAATGTCCGCTGTGGTAAATCATGTGATTTACTATAGCGGGCAAAAATTGGTGTTAGCCACGGAGGGCTAATTCAAGACGCTGCGCAAGTTCATTTTTGTAGTAGTGGCAAATGCCTGCTTAAATAATAACCGCGTCGTTTCACTGCCGGTTCAAAACACGAACCGACAGTGAAACGCATCATCACTTTTGGTTCGTAGCTTGAACCGGTAGTGAAACGGCAAAGAGGTTTCACTGCCGGTTGAATCCACGAACCGGCAGTGATGATGATCTTCACTGTCAGTTCT
>CM039138.1:27305738-27477384 GCA_022036555.1 Microstegium vimineum
TGTCACAGTTGAAAAAGTGTTTGCGTGTGCCAGAAGAGCAGATACCGTTGGAAGAGTTGGCAGTTAAGGAGGATCTCACCTATGAGGAATACCCGATAAAGGTTTTGGAAACGGCAGAAAGAGTCACGAGGAGCCGAGTCATTCGTATGTGCAAAGTTCAGTGGAATCGGTATTCAGTGGATGAGGCAACTTGGGAAAGAGAAGAGGATCTGAAAAGAACATACCCGCAGTTGTTTGAGTGAGTACCAGTTGAATCTCGGGACGAGATTCCTTTAAGGGGGTAAGATTTGTAACACCCTAAATTTTTGCATTTTTCCAAAATAGATTAAAAATAAATTGAATTGCATTTTGGGTGGACATTTAAGCATAGGAAAAATAATTACGATTTCACAAAATAAAAGCTAGCACCATTATAGAAACATTTGTGTTGCATTCATGCTGATGCATAGCTTTTGGATTGTCTGGAAATTTCGAAATTCAAACTTTAATTCAAAATTCTTTTGAAAAGGGTGTTTGGAAATTCAAAATAAAAAGAAAAGCATTTCTCTCTTCCCTCCCTTCTCTACTTCCTTTCTGGCCCGAGGCCATACCCCCCCCCCCAGGCCCAGTTTCCCCCCCCCCCCTCTCTCTGTTGGGCCAACTCCAGCAGGCCGACTCAACTCCACTCCCGCACCACAGCCCTCCCTCTCTCTCACTGACGAAGCCGCCCCACCAGTCAGCTCTCTCTCTTCCACTGACAAGCCGGACCCGCATGGCAGACTCATCCCTTCCCCTTTCCTTCTTCTCCCCTTCCTCCTTTCCTTTTTCCCTGTGCCGACGACGATCACCCCGCCGAGCACAATCCGAGCTGGATCCCCTTCCCTTCCTTAGCTAGTGCGGCCGTGAATAGCGAGTCGAGCACCGCCCACCGGCCACCTCCCTTTCCCTTCTTCCCTCCCCTCTTCCTTCCTTTTTCCGCCGCCGCCATACCTTGCGGCCGAACGCAAATTCGCGACGGAATCCACCCTTTCCTTCCCCGCGGCTTACCTCCGAGCTATAAAAGCTCAGCTCTGCCTCCTTCTGCCCCGCATTGGTCCCTCGGAACTCCCTCCGAGCCACACAGAGCACCCCGCGCCACCACAAGCGCAGTTCCGAGCCGCCACCGTCTCTATACCGCGGGCAAGTGTTCCCGCACCATTTCGACCACTTCCGAGCCTCGCACCGTGGTAAACTCAGTTCCCCTAATCCGCTAACCCCCCTCTACCCTCTCGGTCTCGTCCGTTTGGGCTCTGTCCGTGACTGCCGTCATGCAGAGCCGCCGCGCCGTGTGGTCGCCGCGTCCTCGTGCATAATCGAGTCAACCGAGTGCCCCACCGTCTTCGCCGTTCTTCCCTCTCTCTCTCGGTCCTTTCCGCATCGAAAGTGGTGCTCTGACACCCCGAATCGTGATGCGCCGCCGCTCGCCGGCAATGGCGCCGCCGCGCCTCTGTTCCCGACCGCCGTGCGCCACCGTCTCCCTCTCGGATCTAATCCTGGCCGCCCGTTTCTAATCGGACGAACCACCGAGCCCGATACTGGTTCAGTTGTCACTTTTGCAAAAGAGACCCTGCCCTTTTTAAAGTCTAAACCCGCAGTTCAGAGGCGTATTCCCCTGTTACGCTTTCAGTTCTGGAAGGCACACTTCTTTTCTGTTTCGTTTTATTTCTAAAACAAAAAGGAAAATTCTATTTACAGTTTTGCCACCCTATTTTAAATGCTCATAAATTGCTCGTTTTAAATCCAAATCGCTCCGTTCAAGTTGCGTTAGATCCGTATTTTCATGCTCTATCCAGTAGTATAGATTTCATCTATGTTAATTACTTTTGAAAATCAAAGAAAATTAATTCCGTAATGCTTTAATCTTGCTCTTTTCAAAATCCCGTTTAATTCATATCTTTTCCGTTATAGCTCCGTTTTTAGTGATTCAAGCGTCTTTGTGATCGTAGTGGTACGTAGATTTATTTTATAAACTTTTCCTTTTGTATTATTATGTTTGGTGTACTGTTCTAACTGATAGCCTTGTTTGCTTGCATGTTATGCCTCTGCGTGATTGCTTGTGGTGTGGTGATCGAGTACAGACGGTGAACAGTACATGGGTGACCAAGAGTTTTGCTTTGAGCAGGAGCAGCAGCAGGATCCCTTTGAGCAAGGCAAGTATTATATGGGATCTTCCTTGATGTCCTATTAATGAAGTTTTTCCAATGAAATCATATGCATGTGTCTAATACTGTTACCATAGGGTTTACCTAGATTTGATTACCATGATCCTTGAAATCCTATGGGTTACTTTTGCATATGGGTAGTTATTGCTAGTGCTCCTCTTTGAGGGATCCGTACTATGTGTGGTATGTCAGCGAACCCCTTTGAAAGACTTCATAGTGTTCCCTGCCCGCTCGCCTCGGTAGTGTTAAGGGAGTCATGATCCCGGGGCATTTGGGCAAACACGACTCATGGGTAAAGTGTACAAACTCTGCAGAGTGTTAAGAACTATCATGATAGCCGTGCTCACGGACACGAGCGGCCCGGAAAACTCACAGAACCCTTTGGTTACTTGTTGGTTATCTTTATGAATCACTTTATCATGGAATTATGTTACTTGTTCATTTGTTTACCTGATCATGCAACTTAATTTGGGAACTTAAGCATAATTTTGATCTACCACTGGTAAAGTTTTGTTACAAATTAAAATGCTTATCGCAGTAAACCAGTGTCATACTTTTTGAGCCTCATGAACCCCATATATACTTGTTGAGTACGAAAGTACTTACGCTTGTTTCTTTCTTTTCAATACTTGTATAAAATCCCGGATGGGTACCAGACTACCAGAGTTATGAGGAGTATCCAGAGGACTTCTAGGTTTGGGGTCAACCAGTTGACGTCCCTGTGCTATGGAGCTTCGCGAGAGTTATCTTATATTTCCGCTGTTATGTAATAGACATTATTTAAATACTTGTTCGCTATGTAATAAACACTTGTGATTATACAATTTGGATAATTTGTCGGCTTATGTGTGTGACTGATCTCTGGGCACACATAAGATTATTGCATCCCGTTTTGCCTTTAAAACTGGGTGTGACAATCAACCACCACAAGAACAATCAAGGATTTGACCATTAGGGAGTCTAAGGTGTTTTTGTGATTGGGATAGGTGATTCTTTGATGATGTTGGAACATGGAAATGAGGAATGATGTTGATCCCGAGGCTAGGATCGTAGCAAATTTCACTATCAATGACCAACACTTGACAGGATATTCTCCTCACATCTGTGGGCATTTTAGTTACTTCCTTTGAGGATTTGGCCTCCTCCAACCATTCTTGACTTATAACGGTAGACAAAGGCTCTAACCGTTGATTATGCTCCTTTTGGTCAGATTTATGGCCCTCATGGCTTCCATGCCTCGAGTGTCTTAATGAATTCCCAAAGTCATTAAGTGGGTCATCATAAGACTTGAATGAAGGAACACATGGGGAATGATTAGGATCAAGGATGGGTTCATAAGATAAGTCAGATGTGGGCATAGAAAAGGAGAGGATAGATTTGGATTCTAAACACTTTAGTTCTTCTTCTATAAGCTCACTCGACATTTCTTCATCAAATATCCCAAGCTTTTCCTGATGTGCCATGTGGGAAGTCGAGGCACAAGATGATGTTGATTTGGGAGACTTTGAAGAGATCCTTCCATGAGAGTTCTAGAAAGATGTTTCTTAGAAGGTCTCTTTTGGATACGCTAATTGTGGGCATTCCCAAAACCAGCAAGATCATATGAAAGGTTAGCCTCGAACTCGAAGGAATGGTTTAGATGTTGAATTTCTTCTTCCTTTGAGATTTGTGGTATTTGTGGTTCAGGATCGATGGTAGAATCTTTGGATGGGAGTGGTGGTGATTCGGCTATCGAGATTTCTTTTCTAGGGAATGGTTTTTGTCCTTCTATGGGTCCTTCATTATAAACGTTAATGTAGGGGGTGTTTTCAAGAATCTTCCTAAGAAGACTCTTCCCTTCACTAACGGGTAAACACAGGAAGGCTCCCCTAGAAGTCATATCAAGAATTTGTGCAGAATTTTTGCTAAGACCGCCATAAAAATGTTGTAACAATGTTGGCTCGGTTATAGCAAGATCGGGGCCAGATGATACTAGATCTAAGAGACGGGCCCATGCCATACCAAGAGGTTCTTTCTCTTTTTGTGAGAAAGTGATGACCTCTTTTCGAAGACGAACAACTCGAGGGGTGGGAAAGAAAGCTAGGCAGAATTTGGATTGTAACTTTTCCCATTCTCCGTTTGCGTCATCTACGTGGCGAAGGTACCATTGTTTGGCTATTCCAATCAAAGAAAATGGAAATAGCTTCCACTTAAGGGTACCTCGCCTCATCCCATGGATACACATGAACACAATTGTTCAAAGTCTTGTAGATGAGTGTAGGGATTTTCGTCTTCGTTCCCAGAAAAAGGTTTGGTTTGAACCATCCTTATGAGGCTTGGGCGAAGCTCATAAGGAATGTCCAATATGGCCTGAGATGAACTAAGTGGCTCCAACCTAGAGCCCGTTGGAGCACCAAACTCGAAGAGAGCGCCCGTTGGAAAGAAAGGTTTAAATGAAACAAGGATAATAGGACCAAAGGGTACTAGTTAAAAGCTACCGTTCCCCGGCAATGACGCCAGAAATGCTTGTTGGTATTTCTTATGACTATTGGATAAATCCGCAAGCGCACAGATTATACCGATGTAGCACTTCACCGGGAGTATTCCAGGTATCGTATTTTCCTCAGGGAATGTCACACCCGGTTTTTAAGAACGAAACCAGACATACCCTATATGTGAGCCCAGAAAGTCAAATCTCACATATAGTCACAGAACAAGGTAATATCAAAAGACAATACTTAAGTATATAACACTTATGGTTAAAGAAATAACCTTGAGAGAGCAAACTGCGGTAAGACACTCCGAACTTCAGGTGAAGACTCTACACCACTGGGACCAACTGACTGGTTGATCACAAGCCTATCTCTTCCAACTCTTGCTAACTGGTACCCATCCGGGATTTTTATCCAAGTATTGAAAAGAAAAGAACAAGCGTAAGTACTTTCATACTCAACAAGCATATATGGGATTCATGAGGCTCAAAAAGTATGACACTGGTTTACTGCGGTAAGCATTTTAATTTGTAATCAAAACTTCATAAGTGATAGATCAAAGTTATGCTTAAGTCCCCAAATTAAACCACATGATCATATAGCAATTGAATGAACATCTTAACATCATGATAACGTGATTCATAAGTAATAACCAACATGTAAACATTGTTTCTGTGAGTTTTCCGTTATTAATCTGTGAGTTTTCCGGGCCGCTCATGTCCGTGAGCACGGCTGATATATCAGTTTTACACTCTGTAGAGGTTGTACACTTTACCCACAAGTCGTGATTCCCATATGCCATCACCTCTACCAAGGAAGTGGAGCAGGGCACACTACGAGACCGTTCACAGGTTCCACTGGTAGGTAACAACCCGCTATTCGTTTCCTCAATGGTTAGTACCACCCCTCTTACGAGGGAACTAAGGTGAGCCCCTCTTGCGCCCTTTCGGGTAAGTTGTCACAAACCAGTAGAATCCTAATACTGAGTCAAGCCAGAGCCATATAGCTTGTGGTTGTACTGTATATCCCAGCTTTTGCTAACAGATAGGATCCTAAATCCATGTTACTAAAAAGTCAAGTTTTACTTTATCAGTTCATACAGTCATTAATCAAGATTAAAAAAAATCATGCTTATTAATGGAGCACTAGCAATAACTACCCAGATGCAACGATAACCCATAGGATTTCAAGGTTTAAGGTAATCAAATCTAGGTAAACCCTATGGTGACAATATTAGACACATGCATATGATTTGATTCAGAACATCATGAATAGGACAACAAGGATAATCCCATGTATACTTGCCTTAAAAGCTTAGATCCTTTGCTCAACTGCTTCTCAACTTCATACGACTTCTTCTTGATCACCAACGCAAAACTCACCAAGTGGGCGACAATTAACCAATCACCACACAAGCAACTGGACAAACATACATAGCATACAAACATGTCTAAATTAGAACAATACACCAAATCAATGAAAAGGATTTAAAAAGAAATCTACGCATTGCTACGATCACACAGTCGCGAAGATCACACTAAACGGAGCTACGATGATCGAAAAACCACTAACGGAAGATTTACTTTTATAAAAGAGATCTACGAGCTTTATCAAATTTATTATATAAAGAGTGTATAGGTTATTTCAGAGAAACACCCAAATTAGATTAAGTCAAAATTGTATTTGGATCTCGAAAACGAAAGTTGAAAACATCGTCATTTTATGTAAAATATGTTGCATATTGGTTAATCAAGTTAAGGTTTTACATCATAAAAATACAGAGCTATTAACATGGTATTAAAGATCACTATCGAAAAGGTCACGTCGATACGAAGCCAACGCAACTTGAACGGAACGAAACGGACTTAAAACGGAGGAAAAACGATTTAAACGAGATTTTGAAAAGACAAGATTAAACCATTAACAAATTAATTTTCTTTGATTTTCAAAAGTAATTAACATAGATAAAAACTGTACCATTAGATAGATTATGAAATTACGGATCTAACGCAACTCGTTTGGGTCAAAACGGAGTTGAAACGGAGAAATTATAAGCATTTGAATGAGAGTGGCAGTTCTGTAAAAAAAGAAGACGTATTTTTGAAATAACCGAGAAGATATACGTTTTCAGAAAGGGAAAGCGTAAAGCAGAGAGGACGCCAAGGGATCCGCAGAGGGGCTGACGGGCGCCACGTGGTGAAGCGGGACTGGGCAGGTGCATAGGAACAGTGTGGACCGGGCGCTGCGACGCGGTCCACGGGCCCACGGTGGACCAGAGAGCATACCCCTTCGGGGTTTCTAGTCTGAGCCGTCGACGCGAGATCGGACGGTCCAGCGCGAAGGGGAGAGAGAACGCGGGCGTCTGGTCTTCGGCGCGGCGCTCTGGCGGCGGCGCCATGGCTGGAGTGCGGCGGCGCGAGGCTAACCACGGCTGCGAGGCACTAGAAGCGACGCGGGACGGTCGGGGAGAGAGAGGGAGAGACGGGGAGCTCGTCTAGGGTGTTGGTTGAAGCAGAGGGAGGATCCAGAGGGCGGTCCACGCGCGGTGGCAGCTCAGCGGCTCGGGTGATCTTGCGCGGAGGTGGAGAGAGGGCGGGATGAGGTTCTGGAGTCTCTGGGAGTTTTCTTACCACGCTGCGGAGCTCGGAGAGCAGATGGATGGAGAAGAGACGCTGTGCAGCGGCGGGAGGACAGCGGCGGTGTTCTGCTGCTCGCGGCGGCGCTCTGGTGGGTCTGTGTGTCTCAGGGAGGGTGAATAGGAGGCGGTGGGAGCCAGTGCTCAGCTATTTATAGCCCAGGGGCGCAATCACGATGGTAAGGGAGCCCCTCGCCGTAGATTCGTGATCGACAGAAAAGGGGAAGGCGGCGGCCGGCGGCAGAGAAGGAAAGAGAGGAGAGGGAAGAAAGGAAAGAGTGGTGGCGGCGGTGGTCGGTTCGGGCGCCGCGGAAAAAGGAAAGGGGGAAGATTACTTGCCCCGCATCGAGCTCGGCCGAGGAAGCAGAGTCGGCACCGGAGCAAAGGAAAGGGGAGAGAGGAAAAGGAAAGGGGAGGGGATGGATCTGACGGGTGGGGTCGGCTTGTCGGCCAGAGAGAGGGGAAATGGGGTCGTGCCGTCAGGCTCGGCTGGGGCTGGCGTGTGGGCCCCGCCTGTCGGCGCTTCTGCGAGCAGGCCGGTGCGGGAGAGAGGCAGGCCGGGGGAGGAGGGATGGGCCTGCGGCTTCCAAGGAGGAGAGCTGGGCTGGAGCCGTGCGGAGAGGGAGAGAGGGGGAGGGGTTTGGGCCATCTCGGGCCAGATAGGGAGGGAGAGGAGTTTTGTCTTTTCTTTTTATTTTCTAAATTTCCAAACGCATTTTCAAAACCAAATTAAATTTTGAAACTTGCCAAACAAAACAAGTAAACAAATGCAAGGGCATGTATGCTCAACCATGTTTCTACCAAAAGAAATTTTTAATCTCATAAAAAGTTTTTTTTTGCTATGATTTCATGAGCACCAAATTTTGAAAATAAAACATTTTATTCCTATTTTTCATAAAGTAAAATTTAGGGTGTTACAATTCTACCCCCCTTAAGATGAATCTCGTCCTCGAGATTCGGAAGATGGTGATAGAGAGATAAAGAGATTAAAGATATCCTCCAGAGTAAAACTGCTTTGGACACGAGACTTTTTCATGAGAGCATCATTTTTCTTAAGAGTGCAATGAGTACATCTGTTCCTGGAAACAAAACTTTGACTTGGAAAACACAAATGAACTTCATATGTCCTCTTGAGTGTCCTGACATTGCTCAGACGTGTAACCTTCATAAGCATGATCATCTGTGGTGTTGAGCTCTTCCCAAGGCATCTGTTCCTCAACATAAACATCCGAGAACTCATGTCCTGCTTCACTATCCTTTGTGTTCCCACTTTCGAGTAGGTTTTCTTCACGTTCATCAGGTCCAGGTGGCATTCCTTGATACTCAATTCTTTCTCCCGTCGGAGTTGTTACAGACACCAAACCTTGGGTAGGATCAATAACTCCTTTACAAGCAGCGAACCATCCTCTTCCAAGGACAACGACACTGTTCATGAGGTCCAACACAATAAGATTCACCTTAAAATTTCCTCCCTTTATTTGAAGACTAACTTTTGGGCATATGCGGGTTGCCTTTACTTCACCTCCAAGAGTATTAACTAGCACTGGTTTCCTTATTGGAAGCGTTGTCACCTTGTGTTCTTGCACAAATGTTTTAGAGATGAATGAATGTGTAGTCTTCGGATCAAACATCACTGAGACAAGAGATGAGTTTACTGAGATGTAACCATACACAACTCCCTTAGATCCACACGTGGTGGACACGTTTCTCAACATTCCTCGGATGTATTTTCTCCTTTCTTTTACTCCTGAAGCCTGCTTTTTCGTGTCTCTTGCCTTCGGGTTCTGTTTGTGTTGGTTCTGGCATTGATTGTCCACGACTAACTTCCCAAGGCAAGCTTCCTCATAAGGTTTATCTTCCTTACAACCATAACCCTTCTCACTAGAAGTGTTAGCCTTTATCATCAGGATAGCAGATGGTGGTAAACATGGATCTTGAGAATTGGAATGTTGTCCTTCATCATTGTATTCTTGACACTGATCTTGATCTATACTTCCAAGAAGATTCATAGACTGTGACTGGTATTCGGTTGGTGCATCACAACGGAGTTGACTATCTCTGAGATGATTCTGAAGATCACGTTTTCTCTTCTTTGCATCCATCTCTTGTCATTTGTTCTCAATTGCAATTGCCCTATCCATTAATGTATGAAAGTCATCATACTTAACAGTCATTAGTTGTAGTTGCAAACCATAATTCAGACCTTTCAGAAAACACTTCTGCTTCTTGGCATCACTGTCCACCTCTCTTGGGGCATAACGGGACAACTGAGTGAACCGATCCCGATACTCATATACTGACACTGAGCCTTGTTTCAAATTTAGGAACTCTTCGATTTTGATCTCCACTGAGCTAGGTGGTACATGGTAAGATCGGAAAGCAATCTTGAATTCTTCCCAACCAATCTGATTTACATCTCGTTGCCCAAATTCTGCTTCCCACCAATCTAAAGCAGTTCCTTGGAGTTGACCAGAAGCATACAAAACCTTTTCAAGGTCATTACACTGGGCTATGTTGAGTTGTCGCTCTGTAGTTCTAAGCCAGTCGTTTGCTTCCAGTGGATCACTTGCATGAGAGAAAATCGGTGGGTGTCCTTTCAGAAATTCACCACGTTTGTCAATGGTTGGTGCTTGATACTAGTTGTTCAAAGAATTTTGAACAAGAACTTGCAATAACTAAGTCTGTGTCATTAGAGCTTGCTCTATAACTGAAGGGTTTGACGTTGGTGGATTAGCATTGGGATCATTCCTTCTAGCACCTTGTTACGTTTCTTTCCTGGTAGTAACCATCTGTTTGGAACACAACTACATTAGAATTTGATCATTCAAGGCGTCCTTAAATGCAACTTCATAAGATGTCCAGGTATAGCATGGAAACCCAAAGAAAACTCAATCATGGTGGTAAGTAATCCTTTCAAGCAAGGCACTACATCAATGCAACTCCATGTTGCAACTTCTTTAACTCGGCTACCCCCCTTAGGAAAGATGAACTAGGGGGCACCAAGGTAGCCTGCATATTTGTCAACTTGACTAACTGTCCTCATACCCTTTTTGTCATTCCAAAGAAACTTTTGTGCCAAAGTGTAAATCAACAACTCAATTCTCCTTGCGGGCAAGAAAACAACGGCGTAGATGTATCACTTTGTTATTTTCATAACTCCATATCCAAGATAGCAACTAGGGTGGTTCTTGCGGATAGAGAAAGATAAGGAGGTGTACTATTATCCAAAATTTTCCATAACTCTTATCTTCCAACAAACAGAGATTTTAGATGATAGAGATAGGTTGCACTTGAAAGATAGGATAGGGGGAAACACAGGAGATAAACGAAACCCAACTTTTATTTCATTAAAACTTAAACTTACAAACTAAATGAAATTGTGGGAAGAACCTCACAAGATCATTGCACTCATTACAAAGATGCAAATCAAACATAAGCACTATGACAAACCAACCAATCACTTATAGGTTCACAAGACACACAAAGACTCGACTTTCACTACTAACGTATTTATTACAAGGGACATAAACTCCTAGTTGGGTGACGGTCACGAAGAGCTTCCTCGACATAGCATGCTTCTAACTTGGACTGCCTCCAGAGTTCAGCTGCGGGTTCTTCTGTGGACAGGATTTAACATAGTGCCCTTCTTGCTGGCCATGGAAACACTTTCTCTTGGTTGGATCTTTGGACTGCTCCACGGAAGTACTACTTGGGGAGTTATCAACTGGCAGACTCTGGGGGTTCATCTTCGTTTGACCGACCCGCTTTCTAACTTGTTTGACCCTTCGGGGTTGGAACTCTGTACAAGTGATTGTCCATCCATCTATGCATACCTCACCAAAAATGGATTTAGCTTGAGGAACTTCTACCGTTTTACCCTTTGGATCCATCTGTCTAGGATTCTGAAGCAGATGTGGCAGAGTGGTTGAACTAAAAGGTAGGTTGTTCTCTGAGAGTGACCCAAGTGCGATAGCTTTCCTCTTCTTATCATCATTGGATTCACAGTTCCGATTCATCTTGAATTCCCCTTGAGGAGGCCGGTTTTGAAGACAGACAACTCCATAATGCCTACAACACTGGCATTGATTCGAAACTTCATGCTTCTTATTGTTACCACTTTCAAAAGCGGTAGTCTCATGTTCCTTGGTCAAAGGTTGTACCCCCTCATGTTTAATCCTTTCTTCTGACGGTGTTGTTAGAGGTTCCAAAATCCGGGCATGACTGATTCTACTTCCAAAAGCAGAGAACCATCCCATTCTGAGGATAACATCAATGTTTGAGAGCTTCAAAACAACAAGATTCATTGCACATTCCACACCTCTTATATTAAGTTTAAACTTTGGACATATGTGGTTTGCCGTTATTTCTCCAGTTGGGGTTTGAACTATCACGGTTTTCTTCATTAGCACTGGCATTATCTTTTGTTCCTTTACCAACTTGGTAGAGATGAACGAATGCGTTGCTCTAGGATCAAATAGAACCATGGCATTTGCTAAGCCTACTCGGATCAAACCACACACGACTTTCTTGTCTCTAGGGAGGGTACTCATATCCACATGGTTCAGCTTTCCTTTGCTATAATTCTGCTTTGTTTTACTTCCGCGCGCCTGTTCCCTATGGGACCTTGGCACATTGATCTGCCCTGGGGGTAAGTGCTGTTGTTGAGTCGTTTCTTCACGTACTTGGCTCTGCATGGTTGATAGCTTTTCATTATCAGACGCGATCAAAGATGACATAGCTTGGTCTTTTAGATCTCTGAGGCTAGCTGGCATCTCGTTATGATCCATCTAAGAGACAAAGAGAGAAGCGTTAGAATTGTGACAGTGTTTTTAAAGCAGAATAGAGATAGAGTGAGCATCGCTTTAAACATATATCAAGGTTAGAGAGAAAAACAAGGACTAGACAAGGTTGAAAGCTTGCTAAAACATCCAGTTCTATCTAGGCTTGCGTCCTACAGTCAGCATTGCTTTGATACCAATCTGTCACACTCGGTTTTTAAGAACAAAACCAGACATACCCTATATGTGAGCCCAGGAAGTCAAATCTCACATATAGTCACAGAACAAGGTAATATCAAAAGACAATACTTAAGTATATAACACTTATGGTTAAAGAAATAACCTTGAGAGAGCAAACAACGGTAAGACACTCCGAACTTCAGGTGAAGACTCTACTCCACGGCGACCAACTGACTGGTTGATCACAAGCCTATCTCTTCCAACTCTTGCTAACTGGTACCCATCCAGGATTTTTATCATAGTATTGAAAAGAAAAGAACAAGCGTAAGTACTTTCGTACTCAACAAGCATATATGGGATTCATGAGGCTCAAAAAGTATGACACTGGTTTACTGCAGTAAGCATTTTAATTTGTAATCAAAACTTCATAAGTGATAGATCAAAGTTATGCTTAAGTCCCCAAATTAAACCACATGATCATATAGCAATTGAATGAACATCTTAACATCATGATAACGTGATTCATAAGTAATAACCAACATGTAAACATTGTTTCTGTGAGTTTTCCGTTATTAATCTGTGAGTTTTCCGGGCCGCTTGTGTCCGTGAGCACGGCTGATATATCAGTTTTACACTCTGCAGAGGCTGTACACTTTACCCACAAGTCGTGATTCCCATATGCCATCACCTCTACCAAGGAAGTGGAGCAGGGCACACTACGAGACCGTTCACAGGTTCCACTGTAGGTAACAACCCGCTATTCGTTTCCTCAATGCTTAGTACCACCCCTCTTACGAGGGAACTAAGGTGAGCCCCTCTGGCGCCCTTTCAGGTAAGTTGTCACAAACTAGTAGAATCCTAATACTGAGTCAAGCCAGAGCCATATAGCTTGTGGTTGTACTGTATATCCCAGCTTTTGCTGACAGATAGGATCCTAAATCCATGTTACTAAAAAGTCAAGTTTTACTTTATCAGTTCATACAGTCATTAATCAAGATTAAAAAAAATCATGCTTATTAATGGAGCACTAGCAATAACTACCCAGATGCAACGATAACCCATAGGATTTCAAGGTTTAAGGTAATCAAATCTAGGTAAACCCTATGGTGACAATATTAGACACATGCATATGATTTGATTCAGAACATCATGAATAGGACAACAAGGATAATCCCATGTATACTTGCCTTAAAAGCTTAGATCCTTTGCTCAACTGCTTCTCAACTTCATACGACTTCTTCTTGATCACCAACGCAAAACTCACCGAGTGGGCGACAATTAACCAATCACCACACAAGCAACTGGACAAACATACATAGCATACAAACATGTCTAAATTAGAACAATACACCAAATCAATGAAAAGGATTTAAAAAGAAATCTACGCAATGCTACGATCACACAGTCGCGAAGATCACACTAAACGGAGCTACGATGATCGAAAAACCACTAACGGAAGATTTACTTTTATAAAAGAGATCTACGAGCTTTATCAAATTTATTATATAAAGAGTGTATAGGGTATTTTAGAGAAACACCCAAATTAGATTAAGTCAAAATTGTATTTGGATCTCGAAAACGAAAGTTGAAAACATCGTCATTTTATGTAAAATATGTTGCATATTGGTTAATCAAGTTAAGGTTTTACATCATAAAAATACAGAGCTATTAACATGGTATTAAAGATCACTATCGAAAAGGTCACATCGATACGAAGCCAACGCAACTTGAACGGAACGAAATGGACTTAAAACGGAGGAAAAACGATTTAAACGAGATTTTGAAAAGACAAGATTAAACCATTAACAAATTAATTTTCTTTGATTTCAAAAAGTAATTAACATAGATAAAAACTCGTTTGGGTCAAAACGGAGTTGAAACGGAGAAATTATAAGCATTTGAATGAGAGTGGCAGTTCTGTAAAAAAAAGAAGACGTATTTTTGAAATAACCGAGAAGATATACGTTTTCAGAAAGGGAAAGCGTAAAGCAGAGAGGACACCAAGGGATCCGCAGAGGGGCTGACGGGCGCCACGTGGCGAAGCGGGACTGGGAAGGTGCATAGGAACAGTGCGGACCGGGCGCTGCGACGCGGTCCACGGGCCCACGGTGGACCAGAGAGCATACCCCTTCGGGGTTTCTAGTCTGAGCCGTCGATGCGAGATCAGACGGTCCAGCGTGAAGGGGAGAGAGAACGCGGGTGTCTGGTCGTCGGGGCGGCGCTCTGGCGGTGGCGCCATGGCTGGAGTGCGGCGGCGCGAGGCTAACCACGGCTGCGAGGCACTAGAAGCGACGCGGGACGGTCGGGGAGAGAGAGGGAGAGACGGAGGGCTCGTCTAGGGTGTTGGTTGAAGCAGAGGGAGGATCCAGAGGGCGGTCCACGCGCGGTGGCGGCTCAGCGGCTCGGGTGATCTTGCGCGGAGGTGGAGAGAGCGCGGGATGAGGTTCTGGAGTCTCTGGGAGTTTTGTTACCACGCTGCGGAGCTCGGAGAGCAGATGGATGGAGCAGAGAGGCTGTGCAGCGGCGGGACGACGGCGGCGGTGTTCTGCTACTCGCGGCGGCGCTCTGGTGGGTCTGTGTGTCTCAGGGAGGGTGAATAGGAGGCAGTGGGAGGCAGTGCTCGGCTATTTATAGCCTAGGGGCGCAATCGCGATGGTAAGGGAGCCCCTCGCCGCGGATTCGTGATCGACAGAAAAGGGGAAGGCGGCGGCCGGCGGCAGAAAAGGAAAGAGAGGAGAGGGAAGAAAGGAAAGAGTCGTGGCGGCGGTGGTCGGTTCGGGCGCTGCGGAAAAAGGAAAGGGGGAAGATTACTTGCCCCGCATCGAGCTCGGCCGAGGAAGCAGAGTCGGCGCCGGAGCAAAGGAAAGGGGAGAGAGGAAAAGGAAAGGGGAGGGGATGGATCTGACGGGTGGGGTCGGCTTGTTGGCCAGAGAGAGGGGAAACGGGGTCATGCCGTCAGGCTCGGCTGGGGCTGGCGTGTGGGCCCCGCCTGTCGGCGCTTCTGCGAGCAGGCCGGTGCGGGAGAGAGGCAGGCCGGGGGAGGAGGGATGGGCCTGCGGCTTCCAAGGAGGAGAGTTGGGCTGGACCCGTGCGGGGAGGGAGAGAGGGGGAGGGGTTTGGGCCATCTCGGGCCAGATAGGGAGGGAGAGGAGTTTTGTCTTTTCTTTTTATTTTCTAAATTTCCAAACGCATTTTCAAAACCAAATTAAATTTTGAAACTTGCCAAACAAAACAAGTAAAAAAATGCAAGGGCATGTATGCTCAACCATGTTTCTACCAAAAGAAAATTTTAATCTCATAAAAAGTTTTTTTTTTGCTATGATTTCATGAGCACCAAATTTCGAAAATAAAACATTTTATTCCTATTTTTCATAAAGTAAAATTTAGGGTGTTACAGGGAACGATAGTGATCTAACTAGGATTAAAGATATGTCCTGATGAATCAAGGGAGACTATGATAACCGGGTTGAGAGGTTCTATGTAGCAAAGATATCTAACAAGGCAAAGCTGGTTATACTGGCTTTATCAGCCCTTCTCTTGTAGGAGGCGATGGGATAGATCAGAAAGAGGGCAAACCTCTAACCGGACCGCGCTATCATGTTGTATTGAGGCCTTACCTTTTAAGAACTTATTTGACACACGTGGTGGAATACGAAGACTAGATAGAGCTGTCACTTTCTACTAGCACCCACAAACAATCCGCGCGATAAGCGGTTTACAAAGGCAAGATCTAGTCTAGACATCACGTCTACACTATTCTTACCACTTTAACCCTACGTTAAGGCTAAAGCACTCTACTTAAAGTAAAGCGATGAGCAAGCGTGAAAAGGTGTATAACAGCTAAACCAGATTTAGAATATTAATTGCTATAAAGAACTCGGATGTATCACTTACAAGTGTTGAACTTACAAGAGGATCGCATCCGCTGAGGTAGAACTCCGGAGAAGATTCCCGACAGATCCGGGGCTTTCTCCAGAAGACTTCCCTCACTCTCCTCCAACTAGCATAGCACTACTACTAAGGAGTAGTTTCTCCAATGAGGCATGAGTGAGAGTGAGGGCCTAGGGGGTCTATTTATAGCTAGAGGTGGAGTAGGGGTTACTCCGGTGCCACGTCAGCGATCCGCGCCACCTCCATCAGCCACCGTAGGATGAAACCGTCATTGTAACCGTCTTAAATCAACGGAGGAGATCAAGTGGATGCATGGCGGCATGCAGGAATTCGGTGGGGAGCTCGAACCACCATATGGTGATTCGGCCGAACCCTATGGCAGGTGGGCCTGCCACTTTTCTTCTAGAAGCTGACCCCACTGGCCAGGGGGGCTGTGGGTGGTCTCTGGCCCCACCTAGGCATTTGGTCGAATGCCTTTTGTGGCCCAATGGGCTCAATATTCGCAGGTGGCTTCTAGACGTAATGCTCATCATGATGGTGTATGCCTTGTGCACATTTGCCATACTTGGAAATATGTCATGTTGGGCCTATAGATCCTTGTGCTGTGAATCTGGACCATTAAGAGGTGAATATACTTGAATATACTCGGCTAACCCCCTAAGTGGGCCCACTGGCTCCCAAAAGACCCCATTTGTCATTACCTGCATCAAATAGTCATGGGACATGTGGAACTAGTTATTGGGTAAATTATGTTCATGCTATTCTTGTTTTCCTTTGAATATGAGGATGTTGATGGTGTTTTGATGGTGATAAAATAGCTTGTAATTACCGTCAACATCTATGCGACCATAATATGTTTGCCTTTTTCCATTTGGGTCAATGACATCTATGCGGACACCACTTTTCTAGTTGGTGCTCCTTTTATCTTGGTCTACAGTGTAAAATATATTTCCATTTATCTCGTAGGCTTTGTACGTGTGGATGTGCCATGATGGTTGTCTAGCCAACAAATACAGTTGGTCATTAATACTGTCATCACCAAGAAATTTTTTTCGCAACCAATCGCCAAAAGTTTTCATGTGTTCACGCATAATACAAGCTTCATTCTTCCCTGAAAACTCGGATCGTAGGAACTTCTTGTGTACCTCGACATACGGCTCCACCACGGAGGAGTTTTGAAGAACTGTGTAGTGTGCTTTGTTGAAATAATCATCCCCCGTACCGATATATGTTTTCTTCCCTAGTGTTCCTTTCCCACTAAGTCTCCCCTCGTGTCTTGATTCAGGAACACCAATCGGGTCAAGGTCGAGAATATAGTCAACAAAAAACTCAATGACCTCCTCTGTCCCATAGCCCTTGGCGATGCTTCCTTCTGGGCGAGCACGTTGGTGAACATATTTTTTCAGGACTCCCATGAACCTTTCAAAGGGGAACATGTTGTGTAGGAACACAGGACCGAGAATACTAATCTCCTTGACCAGGTAAACTAGGAGGTGTTCCATGATATTAAAGAAGGATGGAGGGAAAACGAACTCAAAACTGACAAGACACTGAACCACATCATTCTGTAGAGCAGCTAGTTCCATTGGATCGATTGCCTTCTGAGAAATTGCATTGAGGAATGCACATAGCTTCACAGTGGCTAGACGTAAGGGTGGAGGTAGAATTCCTCTTAACGCAACCGGAAGCAATTGCGTCATAAGCACGTGGCAGTCATGAGACTTTAAGTTTAGGAATTTCTTCTCTGACACATTTATTATATTCTTTATATTGGAGGAAAATCCCGATGGGACCTTGATGCTGCTTAGACATTCAAACATGCTTTCCTTCTCTTCTTTGCTAAGAGTGTAGCTAGTAGGCTTTAAATAATGGCGTCCATCTTCTGTCTTCTCTGGATGCAGGTTGTCTCGTTCTTTCATGTCTTGCAAGTCCTATCATGCTTCAAGCGTATCTTTGGCTTTTCCATACACACCCATGAATCCTAGTAGGTTCACACAAACATTCTTTGTCAAGTGCATCACGTCGATCACGTGGCGGACCTCTAGGACATGCCAATAGGGTAGCTCCCAAAATATGGACTTCTTCTTCCACATGGGTGCGCGTCCATTAGCATCTTTTGGAACTGGTTCGGCCCCTTCTCCCTTTCCAAAGACTACTTGCATAGCCTTGACCATATCAAGTACCTCCTCACCAGTTTGGTTGTCAGGCTTGGTTCGTTTCACTTCTTCTTTACAATGCTTTTCTTTTTTTCTGACTTGGTGATTCTTAGGAAGAAAACGACGATGGTCAAGGTACACGACCTTTCGACATTTTTTTAGATATACACAGTCAAGGTCATCAAAACAGTGTGTGCATGCATTATATCCCTTGTTTGTCTGTCCTGAAAGATTACTTAGGGCAGGCCAATCATTGATTGTTATGTACAGCAATGCTCGTAGGTCGAAGTGTTCCTGTTTGTACTCATCCCACACATGTACACCTAGTTTGCTCCATAAAAGTAGGAGTTCCTCAACTAAGGGCCTCAGGAAGACATCGATGTCGTTGCCAGGTTGCTTCGGGCCTTGGATCAGCACAGGCATCATAATGAACTTCCGCTTCATGCATAACCATAGAGGGAGGTTTTAGATACATAGAGTAACAAGCCAAGTGTTGTGGCTACTGCTCTGCTCCCCAAAAGGATTCATACCATCCGTTCTCAAACCGAATCTTAAGTTTCTTGCGTCTTCTGCAAACTCCGGGAATTCTCTGTCAATTGCTCTCCACTGGGACCCATCAGTAGGGTGTCTCAACATGTTGTCTGCCTTACGGTCTTCTTTATGCCATCGCAACAACTTTGCATGGTCCTTGTTTCTGAACAGACGTTTCAGGCGTGGTATTATAGGAGCATACCACATAACTTTGGCAGAGATTTTCTTCCTAGGACGCTCTTCGCCCTCAACATCGACAGGTTCATCTCGCATGATCTTATACCGCGACGCTTTACATACGGGGCATTCATCCAAAGTCTCATAGTCCTGGCCATGGTACAGGATGCAGTCATTAGGACATGCATGTATCTTCAGGATTTCTAATCCCAGAGGGCACATGACCTGTTTTTCTTCGTACGTAGTTGCAGACAATTTGTTAGGCTTCGGAAGCATCTTTTTATTAATCTTGAGTAATTGTCCAAATGCCTTGTCGGATATGCCATTTTTTGTCTTCCATTGTAGCAACTTCAGTGTTGTACCCAACTTATTTTGCCAATCTTCGGCGCTCGGGTATAGTAGTTTCTTGTGATCCTCTAGCATTCGGTCTAACTTAGCTTTCTCCTTTTCACTTTCACAATCTCTTTGTGTATCACGAATGACTTCACCAAGACAATCATCTTCAGAGAGTGTGTCCTCTGCCCTGCCCCTGCCTCTTCTTCTTCTGTTTCCACCATTGCAGTATCATTGAAGTCACCATATTGAGCAATAATGTCTTCAGGGTCCAATTGCTCTTCTTCGTCTTCTTCCATCATAATTCCGGTTTCTCCATGCTTGGTCCAACAAATATAGTTTGACATGAAACCCGACTTCAACAAGTGTGAGTGAACAGTCCTTGAGCTAGAATATTCCTTCAAATTCTTGCACAAGGTGCATGGACAACACATGAAATTAGCATCCCGCTTGTTTGCCTCAGTCGCTCTTAAGAAATCATGCACGCCATCAAAGAACTGTTTGGAGCGGCGATCTATATTGTACATCCAATCGCGTGTCATCGTCTGCATTATATGACCCAAAACATAATTAAATTTCTCATTTTGGTCAAAAAATGAAATTATAAAATACCGAACGAAAGGTCGTCTGCATTAAAATAACATGATCGAGATGGAACACCATCATGCGTCATTTCCGTGTCATACAAATAATAATGTATACTCTATGAAAGCCTCGATATAGCGTATGCTAAGACTACTAGCACTATAAACAGAAAACCTAAAATGCACTTCAGTAGCATAATGATCTCCCGACCAATCCCAACTAAAGCAGACAGATCATTATTCGTCTATACAACATCGATGAGCTCCTTGAGCTGGCTCGCTGCCTCATCAGTCTTCGTAGTCTCCTCCACATGTTTAACATAATCTTCTTTCCAGTACCAGCCGCGACATCCAGTGCCATCCACTGAAAATAGAAAATAATCAACACTTTAATCAAAATCATCAGGAAATATAGGTACAAATTAACCATAATCATCAAATGTGACAAAATATATAACTCACATTACGATCTGGACACTTATAGAAGATCCGACCATTGTTGGGACCACGCTTCCCCACTCGGTACTCTTTCACAGTCTTTTGCATACACTTGCCACAGGTAATGAGAGGGAGGTCTGGCCTTAGTCGCTTTGGAACCCTATCAGAGGCCGAGTGTCCCGAAGCAGTTGTCATCTACTCTCTATACTCATTTTCCAAACTAGATATTATAAATTCCCTGTATTCTAAACAAAGAAAATAAAACAACTAAAATTTACATTTCTCTAAAATCATCAAATGTGTCATTTAGACAACTAAAGTATTCTATGTAGCTACCTTATTCATATAAATATATAATTATTTTAAGTTCAAGTGGCATATATATAAATCAAGAACAATCCACCATAAATTCATCATTTAATAAAATCCTAAGAATCTATATTTCTCAAACTAAGCTAAACTAATCTTGAAATGTGGAACATATAATACCCTAGAAATGAAAGGTGTATACTTAGAATACTAGTTTTAGTTGCCTTGTTCAAACTATTCAAACAATGTCAAGTGAATGAAGCTTAAAATGGCAAAAAAGAGTAATAATCATAAAGAAAAATCACATATAAAACAAGAAACAATATATGTTACGGTTAAAACATGAGAGGTTGAAGATAGTAACCTTTCAACGAGTCGATGGAGACGTAGAAGTGATCAAATGAAGCAATGATCGAAGAGGAGATGAAGAACAATGAAGAACACCAAAAACAAGAGCAAGAACAGAGAGGGGAAGAAATGAGCTCTCGGGCTCGAGCAGGGGGGAAAGAGAGTTCAAATAGGGGGACCTTTAGTCCCGGTCCATAGAAGCAGCCGAGACTAAAGGCCAAGAATTAGCCTCGGTTCGTGCCTTAAACCGGGGTTAAAGGTCTTACCCCGGTCGGTGTTACCAACCGCGTCTAAAGGTGGACCTTTAGCCCCGGTTGTTAACACCAACCGGGACTAAAAGTCCCCCCTAACAATGTCTGACCAACGAGCTGTTGGGAGGGGACTTTTAGTCCCGGTTGGTGTTACCAACCGAAGTTAAAGCCGATTTTGGAAATCACCGAAAGATGTGTTCTGTACTAGCGATAAGAGAATCAATGAGAGCATAGATGAAGAATTAGGAGCGGAGCTCTCCTAAACGGGACCTAAGGCCCTGGTCACACATGAAAGACACAGTTTCCACACGCGCCCATGCGCACCTCACACGGTCACGACTCGTCATGACGAAGACACATGTGATTGCGTCAGTTGGGACCGCCACCGAGGGACCGACCCACACGGTGGCCACATAGATGAATGGTGTGAGCTCTCCGCTAAATTATTGATGACGACACACACGGGCCGGGATGCGGTCAATGGGGTGCACTCGTTATCCGCCGGAAACATCACAGATTGCGCAGGCGCCGGAGCATGTTGCACATTTAAAACTGGTATCGATATCATACTCGTTTTGGGGACACGGCGACAAGGACATGAGCATGCGGCTCACATGTGTGCCAAACTTTTTGCCGCTCCGGTTTCATTTCATTCCTCCGTGATACGACACGATCGGCTGCTGGGCCACGGGTGTCTCTAGAAGGCCACATGTGAGCGACGTACTAGAAGGATCTAGAAGGCCTGAAAATAGAAAATTCGGGTACAAAAAGAATTACAGTTATTAGAAGAGAGAAGGTATGTGGACTCTAAATACTTGTTCGATGCCCCACTTGCGCGCCCCCAAGGTTTTCATTATGTTAGCCGCGTCCCACCTGCCATCCTGTTCAAGCTAAGGGGCCAACAACGCAGCATCCTGACAAGATGCTACAACTGTATCGAGATGAGAGGCACTACCAGAAAATGCATTACCCTTGAGTGTCAATAATTTCTTTGAGTGTCGAGATTAAACCCTCAAGAAATACATATTACCTTGGCGGTTTGTAAAAACCTCCAAGGAATACCTATTTTTTTGAGTGTTATCTCATACACTCAAGAAAAATATGTATTTACTTGAGTGTACTTATAAACACTCAAGGAATTGCGACTTTTCTTGAGTGCCAACAGTCAAGTATATTTTTTTTTCATTTTGCCGCGCGGATAAAAGGTGGCCAAAAAAAAAAGCGTCAAACACTCCTTCTACTCCCGCGCTAGATTTTGGCCCAGCTAAAAGAAAAGCCCGAAGCTGGCCTCCACCACACACACATGTACACATTCTGCTGGTGACCGGCCTAGCTTATCCACTCGTACTGCTCCCTTCCGAGTCTTCCCAAAGCAGAAAAACGAGAGACTCCTGCGCGGCGGCGAGCGGCTCCACAGCTTGCTCCTGCACGGGCACGTGGTGTCTCCTGCGTGGGCGGCTCCCTGCGGCGGCTCTCTAAGAAAATATATAACCTTGGAGGTTGAAGCAAATTCCTTGGGATCGTCAACCCTCAAGAAAATGCATATCCTTAAGTGTTGGCACATATTTTTAGGGGGTCGTTCAATCTTTAAGGAAATGCATATCATTGAGTGTTGTCACATTTTCTTGGGTGGCGTTCAACCTTCAAGAAAATGCATATCCTTGAGTGTTGTTACATTTCCTAGGGCGGTGTTCAAAATCTGACCACTTATTTATTTCCTTGGCGGTTCAACTCTCAAGGATTTCTTTTGTGGCTTTTGACGCTGAAGGGAATAGCTATTTCCTTGTCTCCCTACCCTTGGCGGTCATTCCTTGTGTGTTGGCCGCCAGGACTTATTTCCTTGGCGGTTTTAGGGCTTTCCTTGAGGGTTTTCGGCACTCAAGGATATTCAGTTCTGTGTAGTGAGGTGTAAAATTAAAAAGAAAGAAAAATTCACGTCGGTCTCTAAAATTGGTCGGCCGTATCATCTAGATCCCTAAACTTGTAAAGTACTAACTATGGATTGCTAAACTTGACCGATTGTGTCATCTGGATCTTTGAACTTGTGAGCTGGTCACCACGGATCCATAAACTTGATCGACAGTGTCTTCTAGATCCCTAAATTTGGTAGAGAGAGTTTTATCGTAGTCTAAATTGGGTGATCTATATAAAAAGACGAAATAGTCATCTTGGTCCTCCAACTATTGCCGGAGGCTCACTTTGGTCCTCCAACTTTCAAAACGTCCAGTTTAGTCCCTAAATTATTCATCTGCGACTCGATCTTGTCCATCCCATCAAATAGTCACCACATGTCCAGGCCTGAATGACAAAAGACATTATTACTCTTGTCATCCTTTAAAAAGTTGCACAATCTTCACGACGTCATGTCTCTGTTTTCTCACCGTTCCTGATTTCGCCACCGACAGCGAAGGAACCTCAGGTCTGTCATATTTGTCATCTTCATAAACAAATTTAATATGTCTATTATGTCTCATGTCCAAAAATAAATTTAACATAACACCAATACCTCTTGTCTGATGCTCAATTTTTTAACAATACAAATTCTAGTGTTCACATAAATTAGCACATTTTATGATGCTCAAGTTTTTAACAATACAAATTCTAGTGTTCACATAATTTTTTTATAACTAATAATTTGAGCATGTGTTGAATTGAAGCAATATTGCAGAGGGAGCAGAATATAGGGGTCGTAAGTCTTAATCGTGGTTCATTGTTCTCTTCAATAAAATAATAAAGCCCATAAATGACTCGTGCGCACAAGAGGTTTGGATAAAAGTTTGATTGATTATGACTCTTCTATCATGGAATATAAATTACTTGGGCCCAAAGTGGTTCCATTGAGTATCAATTGAGAGACTTGAGTGTACGAATTCATGAGTTGGAAATTGATTTTTGTAAACACTAGAATTTGTATTGTTAAAAACTTGAGCATCAGACAAGAAGTATTAGTGCTATGTTAAATTTATTTTTAGACATTAGACATGAGATATAACAGACATATTAAATTTTTTTATGAACATGACAAACATGACAGACCTAAGTTCCGGTTGCGAAATCAGGAACGGTGGGAAAACAGAGGCATGGCGCCGTGAAGATTGTGCAACTTTCTAAAGGGATGGTAAGGGTAATAATGTCTTTTGTCATTAAGGCTTGGACATGTGGCGACTATTTGATGGGGATGGACGAGATCGAGTCGCAGATGAATAGTTTAGGGACTAAACTGGACGTTTTGAAAGTTGGAGGACCAAAGTGAGCCTCAGGTAATAGTTGGAGGACCAAGATGACTATTTTGCCTATAAAAAATAATTCATAACTTTTTTTATATGAACTCGACCGAAGAAAAACTTTATATCAAAATTATAGTCTTCAACGCGATCTACAACTTTGTAGTTAATTTTTTATGAATTAAAACTTGGCCGACTATATTATACGGGTCCCTAATAAACTTAGTTGACAGTGTCATCTAGGTCTCTAAACTTGGTATTGAATCTCATCTAGATTCAAACAAGATAATCTATATATATATATATAAAAAAAATTCATAACTTTTTATATGAACTCGACCGAAGATAAACTTTATATTAAAATAAATATGTGCTAACATATATACTATAATATAAGAATATACAAAAATTAACACAAATTTTGCTACTTTTTTCCTTAAAAGTATGCCTCATTTGGCTCACGAACGACTCGTGATCAGGCCGGAGTTGGCTCGTTATTGCTAACGAGCTAAAATTTTGGCTCGGCTAGGCTCGTTATCTTAACGAGCCGAGTCGAACCAGCCACGAGACGAGCGAGCTAACGAGCTTCTATTTTTTCGTCTAACCTTAGTTCTAGTTAGTTAAACTAACCAGAAATTTAGTATGACCTTTAGTCCTACTTGGAATAACTAACCGTGACTAAAGTCCCCTCCTACAAAAGCATGCGGGTAGGGGACTTATTTAGTCCGGTTGGTGGCTCCAACAGGGACTGTTGCTCCCTTTAGTTTCGAGCCCAACTCTGATTGAGACTAAAGGTAAAAATTGAAAGTGTGTTCTTTACTAATGGTTATATATATAGGTGCAACATATGACCTAACTAGGTTTGATATTGTGAATTGTTATTTTCTTGCAACAGTTAGACATGATTTTAAGCAATCATGAGAGCAATCATTATAGTAATCTCTAAGTATTATATTTAATTGCTATCCCATGCGATTAGCTTGGCTCCTCGCCATCACTCTCAACTCTCATCGTCATATAGTTTAGGTCTGCCTTCTACGCGAAGATCGAGCCCCAACCCCAACCTGTTAGATCGGCTGAACCCTTAGGTTGGGCCTCCACGTCACACTACTAGAGAAGTGGCTTTTAGCCACGGTGCGTAACCCCCTTTAGTCACGGTTTTCCAACAGGGACTATCAATTCGGGACTAAAGGTCACTTCCTTAAAGGTCCATTCAGTTAAAAAAAAAAATTCTCACCCAACCGCGCCCCCTGAGAATCGAACCCAAGACCTCACGCACTGCTGAGACATTTTTCTTTTGAACACACCGTAGAGAGACCTTTAACCCCGGTTGGTAACCCTAACCGGGACTAAAGGTAGACCTTAGTCCCGGTTGGCATTACCAACCGAGGCTAAATGTTCTCGACCTTTAGTCCCGGTTGGTAACATCAACCGGGACTAAATGTCTATTAGCCCCGAACAAAAAAAATAACCGGGACTAAAGCTCATTTTGAACATCGACGAAAGATCTTTTGGTGTCATCACTTGTGCCATGCATGGTAGTAGACGTGCGCTCCAGCAACGGAAACTCAGTTCGTACATACGTTGCATGGTCTAGTAACCGCACAGTTTTCACGCGTGTGGTGATGTTTATGTCAAATGGTCACGACGTCACGCGTGTGGTGATGTTTATGTCACATGGTCACGACGTGTAGACATGCATGTGGTGTGGTGATGCGCACGTCAGTTGTCCGCCGGTAGCATCGCACAGGTGCCACCGCATTTTGCAGTAGCATCGCACAGGTGCCACCGCATTTTGCACATTCTTTTTTGAGCAGCTATCAATATCATACTCCTACTCGTTTTGGGACCCGACGATACTTCGAAAAAGAAAAGGATACGCATGTGTCCAGAACTGCGCGCGAGCAACCAGTGGTTCCGTTCTGTTCAGCTCTAGCCTCTAGCCTCTAGCGACCATACGGGACCAATCGGAGTCCCAGTTCTCGTCTTCTAGATAAGGTTGCAGCGTGCAGCCGTTGGAGGAAGCTTCGTTTCAGTCATCGCCAACAGCCGGCACGCCTGAGCACTGAGCTATATATATAGCTCACCACTCAGTTGCTAGATCCATCAAACTCTCGAGTCTCGACATCGATAATCCATTATTGATCCATCAAAAGCTACACAACCTCCTCGATCTCTTCAATCTGCTCCTTCATTCCATACACTGCTCTGCGCCGCTAGCTTTATAGTCACCAGCGGATAAGAAAAATGGAAAGCCAGAACACTTGCGCAGCGGCGTTGCCGGTGAGCACGCTCAGCGAGCCGCTGCTCCTGGGGAAAGACGCTGACCTGGCAACGGCCAACGACGACCTGGAGGCGCAGCTCACTTCGTACCGCGCCACCGCCACGTCGTCCTTCTCCAGGACGTGCCTCAACCTCACCAATGCCGTGTCGGGGATCGGGGTGCTGTCCATGCCGTACGCGGTGGCGCAGGGCGGGTGGCTCAGCCTGCTTCTCTTCGCCCTCGTCGGCGCCGTCTGCTACTACACAGGCACGCTCATCGAGCGCTGCATGCGCGCGGACCCCAGCGCCATCGCCAGCTACCCGGACATCGGCAAGTTCGCGTTCGGCTCCGCCGGCCGGAGGACCATTGCCTTCTTCATGTACGTCGAGCTCTACCTCGTGGCCATTAGCTTCCTCGTCCTCGAGGGCGACAACCTCGACAAGCTCTTCCCGGGCTCGAGCGTCCAGCTCATGGGTGGCTACCGGCTGCAAGGGAAGCAGCTGTTCATCGCTCTGGCCGCCGCTGTCGTGCTGCCCACCACATGGCTCAAGAACCTTGGCGTGCTCGCCTACGTCTCGGCGGTCGGGCTCGTCGCGTCGGCGGTGCTGACGGCGTCGCTGGTCTGGGCCGGCGTGGCCGAGACCGGGTTCCACAGGAACAGCACCAGCGCTTTCAACCTAGGCGGCCTGCCGACCTCGCTGGGCCTCTACTTCGTCTGCTTCACCGGCCACGCCGTGTTCCCCACGATCTACTCCTCCATGAAGAACAACAGGCACTTTTCCAAGGTGCTACTGATATCGTCGGTGCTATGCAGCGTCAACTACGGGCTGACGGCGGTCCTGGGCTACATGATCTACGGCGACGATGTGCAGTCGCAGGTCACGCTGAACCTGCCGTCGGGAAAGCTCTACACCAAGGTCGCCATCGTGACGACCCTGATCAACCCGCTAGCCAAGTATGCGCTGCTGGTCGCGCCGATAACCGCGGCGATCGAGGAGAGGTTCTCCCTTTCTGCTGGGACCGCGCCGGCGAGGGTGTCCATCAGCACCATGGTGGTCGTCAGCACGGCGGTGGTGGCCTCGACGGTGCCATTCTTCGGCTACCTCATGTCGTTCATCGGCTCCTTCCTCAGCGTCATGGCGACAGTCATCTTCCCCTGCCTCTGCTTCCTCAAGATCTACAGGTCCGAGGGGATCCGACGTGCCGAGATCGCCGCGATTGCGGGTATCTTGACGATGGGGGTGTTTGTAGCCGTCACCGGCACCTACACTTCTCTGCTGCAGATTATAAGCACTTTCTAGGATTGATTTTTGTAGTTACTAGTTACTGCTCTGACACAAGACTTCACTGACGTACTAAAAGTGCTCTTACAAACAGAGCATTTCAATTTTTGTACTATGTATACTAGCCTTGGATTGATTTTGAATTAATTAATACTACCTTAGTCCTCAAATATAAAATATACTGTATAGAAACTTTTGAAAATATGTATCAAGTATAATGAAGAATAGAAAGACAACCTTGCTTAAAATATGAGTACAAATTTAGTAGGTAAATTTACCATTTATCAAGCAGAAATGCTCTGGCTTGGCGTTGTCGATTTTTCAGACGTGGTGCGCGTCCACTTCGCCTTTTCATATCACTCGCTCCATCAACCTGTGGCTCATCCTCATTCACTCATCTACACCTTATCTCTCTCTCTCTCAAAATATCTACCGCAACCTTCAATCACTCGACCTAGGAGCCCCAACCTAGCACAGTGCCCTCCCCCACCCCTAGCTTGACCCCTTCCTCCATCCGGCGTCCTCCCCCACTAGGAGTCCCTCAACCCGGCAAGGCGCTCCCCCACCAAGGCGGGGCGTCCTCCCCACCCTGGTGGCACCCACTCTCACCCTCGGCAACCGAGCTCCCTCCACCCTGGCAGCCATAGAGCTCCCTGTGCCGACTCTCTCTCTCTCTCCCTCCTCTCTATGTTGCAATTGTATGTTTCATACATTTCAGAGTTAAGTTGCAGTTAAATTATATGGATGTTGTGAAACAAGATTGGGGATCGATATTGCATATGTTGCATGTGTTTTAGAGGCATGTTGCAAGCGTTTGATCAAAATGTTTCATCTATTCTAGATGTATTGTTGTAAGCATTTTTAATTAGGATATTACACATGTTTCACACATACGTTGCAAGAGTATGTTCTAAATATTTCAATTTTTAGTGTTACGTTGCAGAAGTGTTTTTACAAGTTGCAAGTGTTCTTATATTAATGTTGCATGTTTATCTTCCAAATGTTTCATCTTATCTTCTTTAGACGTATATTCCATTCAAGTGTTTCATGTTTCAGAGTCATGTACAGAGAGTCATGGGGGCATGGCCTAGATGCCCGGGGAATAGGGTATAGTGAGCTGGGGTCGGTGAATGGGGCACTGTGATCATGCGGACAGGGTGTACTCGTCCTCATCCTAGGTCCCGCATCCCACTCGCGTAGAGAGAATGGAGAGCGGTGAGCCGCAGCGTTTCCCGTGGGCATGCATGACAGAGGAGACACAGGCGTCTGGACTTGCGAAGAGGGAGAGGATGAGTTAGGGTGAAGGAGGGGCAAGCATGGTGTTCATGAGCGTGTGTGACAAAGGAGACCCGAACATCAGGGCGCGCACTTCTATCCAGACGTCTGTGTGCTATTATCACCTTTTATCAAGCAATCCCGTTTGTATAGGATTAGTTCCGGTTAATAAAAAGGTATTACCTCTTTGGGTTTAGTGGAGCTTCGTTTGTACTAGCTCAGTCCCAAAATTCAGTACAATAGATGCAGCATGTATGCGAACAAATGGTTGATATGTGCCCATGTTGTTTAGTTTTGATGATGAGTGACTGCTCAACATTTGAGTGTTTCAGTTTGAGCGGTTTCACTAACCCATTTGCGAAAGCAAAGTATGTCTGTCTATCGGCTTGTGGTGTGCAAGAGCTGAGTCCGGAGACGGTAGTCAATGGCGAGGTGAAGGTCGAGTAGAGGCTTGCCGTGTCGACAGACCGGGAGTGGTGAAGGGCGGAAGCGAGGCTCGGACTGACAGACCGGAGGGCCGGAGGACTAGCTGTGGTGGCTAACACTTGGCATCGACAAGTGCGAGAAGACATGAAGGTAGACCATGTTGACCAAATCAAGACGGCGGTCGGGCACGTAGAGCACGGGGGACGCGTCAGGAGGATGATACTCGGCTCAAGACTTGGTGATCGATCGGGCGAGGACGCGGTGGCACGCGTCGAGCAGTTTCCGAGTTTGGGCCTCAAAAATCAGGGTTCAGTAGTTGAGCCGAAAGCTACCGGTGGACGGTTTCCGAGTTTGGGCCTCAAAACTCGGGGTTCAGTGATTGAGCCCAAAGTCACCGGTGGCGGGTTTACGGGTTTGGGCTCTCTCTCTCTCTCAAAATATCCACCGCAACCTTCCATCACTCAACCTAGGAGCCCCCAACCTAGCATAGTGCGCCCTCCCCCACCCCTAGCTTGACCCCCTCCTCCACCCGACGTCCTCCCCCACTAGGAGTCCCGCAACCTGGCAAGATGCTTTCCCCACCCAGGCAGGGTGTCCTCCCCACCCTGGCGGCACCCACTCTCACCCTCAACGACCAAGCTCCCCTCACCCTAGCAGCCATAGCGCTCCCTGCGCCAGGCTCTCTCTCTCTCCTCTCTACGTTGGAAATGTATGTTTCATATGTTTCAGAGTTATATTGCAGTTGAATCATATGTCTATTGTGAAAGAAGATTGGGGATGTTGCATATGTTGCAAGTGTTTTAGAGGCATATTGCAAGCGTTTGATCAAAATGTTTCATCTATTCCATACGTATTGTTGTAAGTGTTTTTAATTTTACAAATGTTTCACACATACATTGTAAGAGTATGTTTTAAATATTAAAGTTGTTTCAGTGTTATGTTGGAGAGTGTTTTTACAAGTTGCAAGTGTTCTTATATTGATGTTGCAAGTTTATGTTCCAAATATTTCATCTTCTTTAGACGTATGTTGCATTCAAGTGTTTCATGTTTCAGAGTCATGTACAGAGAGTGGGGGCACGACCTAGATGTCGGGGAATAGGGTATAGCGAGTTGGGGACGATGGATGGGGCGCTATGATCATGTGTACGGGGTGTACTCATCCTCATCCTGGGTCCCGCATCCTACCCGCGTAGAGAGAGAGAGGAGGGGACCAGGGAAAGGAGCGGTGAGCGTAGTGTTTCCCGTGGGCATGCATGAAAGAGGAGACGCAGGCGTCTAGACTCGCAGAGAGGGAGAGGAGGGGTTAGGGTGAAGGAGCGGCATGCACGTCGTCTGTGAGCGTTCGTGACAAAGGAGGCCCAAACGTCGGGGTGTGCACTTCTATCCAAACATCCGTGTGCTATTATCACCTTTTATCAAGCAATCCCCCTTTGTATAGGATTAGTTCCGGTTTAATAAAGGTATTAACTCTTTGGGTTTAGTGGACCTTCCTTTGTACTAGCTCAGTCTTGAAACATAGTACAATAGATGCAGCAAGTATCCTCACTTAACTTCCTAATTTATTGAAATATGATTCTATTCCACATGATTAAAGAGTGAACTCTCAATCTCCTTATAGAAAATATGACAAGTACAAGAATTATTTTCTTTATACAAAATAATATTGTACTTTATTCAAGTAAACATTAACTTTTTGTTCCTGAATGCTCTATGTTTCATGATTAATGTCAAATGCCAGAATGCACTATATTTTAGGACAGAGGGAGTATAAGACAAAAATACTTGGAAAAAATAAAGAACACCTTCCTTTACAAGAAATGTTGGACTTCCCAAATACAAAAGTTTGGCCTTCCGTGATGGAGACCTCAAGTTATATACCATGTGGCATTGCTATTTTGATTGATATCCCCAATGGTAGAATGTTTAGGTTCAAAAACTACTGGTGGCACAACATGGTCGTTGGGAAATTCCTTCCCAACATCTTGATTAAGCAAAAAAGTTTAATAGTGAAGTTCAAGAATTTGAGGAGAACCATGAAAACCTAGCACTATAGCCCAAGTGCAAACATTGCAAATGTTAAACTTATCCTTTCTAAAACTTAATTACTCCTTTTGTCCAATTCTACTAGACAAGACTATACTAAACATCATTGTAAAGTAGCTCTTGTTTACAAAGCTTATAAGAACATATTGGGTACATCTGATTCTTGTGATATGATCTTTAAGCCTCAATGACTTGCTCCCTTAGAGATGAGATCCCTCCAATTGGGAACTACCTTTCACAAAGGAGAAAATTAATGTTGTCATTGAAATTTTATCTAATGACACATCACTAGGAACCTAAGGTTTTAATAATTACTTCTTGAAGAAATGGTGGGGTTTTATTTCTCAGGACTTCTTTAGTCTGACAAATGCTTTCTACAGAGAAAAACACCATCTCCAAAGCATCAATAGATCTTATATAGCGTTAGCACCAAAAAAGTTACCCCATCATCGTCAATGATTACAAACCCATTTCACTTCTTAATTGCTCCATGAAGGTGATCGTAAAATTGATTACTAATTGGCTTTAGGGGTCATTATGCAACTTATTCATATAAATCAATAAGGTTTCATAAAGTTAAGGACAATTCAAGGTTCTTTGGCCTAGACCTTACAATACCTTTCTTCCATCATTCTAGAAGAGAGTTGACCATTTCAAAGCTTTATTTTGAAGAAGTATTTGCTAAAAATAAGCATGAGGTAGTGATCCAAATAATGCAAGCCAAAGGTTTTGGTAGAAAATGGTTAAATTGGATGAAAGTCATCTTTAGTTCTGGTACTTCATTAGGTTTACCTAATGGGGTGCCAAAAAACAATAAATTGTCATAGAGGGGTTAATTACTCCAGCCAGTTATCAACAAAACTACTTCAGTCAGACTTCAAAAATTGCTAATTACCTTATAGTACACCAATGACTTCCCCGTAGTTCAATATGCAGATGATACTTTGATTATCATTGAAGCTTGCAGTAGGATGGTGTTCACTTTGAAAGCTTTACTGGATACTTTGAAAGCTATGATGCTTCCTATTAATGTAACTAGATAGAGGATGACCATTTTATCTTCTCCTTTTGGATGCTCTCAAGGCTCCCTACCTTTTACTTACCTTGGGCTTCCTTTAGGACTTTCCAATCTAGGAGTGGTAGAATCTTCTTACACCTATTTTCAAGGTGTAAGCAAAATTTGATTGCAAGATCTTCTTTTCTCTCACAAACTGGTAGATTACAGTTAACAAATATAGTCTTCTCCTCTCTACCAACCTTTTGCATGTGCACTTTGAACTGTAGGCAACAATGATTGCTTCAATAGATAAATATTGTGAACATTAACTCTAGAGAGGAGCAGATATAAATTCTAAGCCAAGAAGTAGCATGGAAAATGGTATGTAAGCCAAAAAATTGAAGGTCTACTAGGAGGTGCTAAATCTCAAAACACAAAATGAAGCTCGTCTTTTGAAAAAATAGAACACATTCTTTAACAAAGCTAAGTGCACTGGTCTCATTAGTTTAGGAAAAAACACTACACCAATGGTAAACTACCAGGCCATGTCATGAAAGACCCCTTTTAGTGGAAAGATGTTTTAAGAATGATTATTAATTTAAAGGAATTGCTTCAATCAATGTTTTAGATGGTCAAAGTTTTTACTTTTGTAATGGCCTATGGAATACAATATCCTTAGTTAACACTACCCTAAGCTTCATTCTATTTTTAAGAAGAAGAATGTCATTGTCTATAATATCTTGGATATTTGTTCATATTTTCATCAATTCAATTTCCCTCTCTCACTACATGCTTTTGAATAAGCTCAACAACTTCTCTATCCTTAGGGACTCCCTCATTCTGAAGAGAATGAAACTTGGTTTTATAACTAGGGTTCTTCACACTTCTACTCTTCCACAAGGCATACGAAGATTTGATTGGACACATGCTAGTTCATCCAATTACAAGTGGCTATACAAATCCTCTATATATACAACCCAAACACAAAGTATTACATTGGTTGGTCCTTAAATATCGATGGAGCACAAGAAATCATGTGCAATCAAGGAAAAAAATAGCCCGCTATTTTTGCCGCTATAGCCCGAAATAGCTTGAAAAAAATTGTGTCGCTATTTGCATTCATGCACAATTTTGCCGCTAAAGTCCGCTAATTACGGTTTATAAAACGCTAAACACCTTGGCCTTAGCTTGCTATTTAAAACATTGTGTGCAATGCAAAACAAGACTCTCAAATACTATGGTTGTGTCCTTTGTCCAGACCACGCCGCTTGTTGATGATCGATAACATCAACTATAAGCCATTAATATAAAATACTTTTATGCTTTAAATCAATCACCAACATAGATCTAAAGGTTTAAACTAACTATTTTCACATGCTTTGGTGATTTCATAAGTGTAGGAGGATTTATACAGAAAGCTTATCAAGTGGGCTAACTTATGTCAACAAAATCAGAACCAATCATCACCAAACCAACTCAAATGCATCCTAAACATCCATATTTGTCTAGGGAACAAAGCCCCCATGACAGGTGGGCCAAGGTGGGGTTACCTAATCCCATCTATAGGCCATCTGATTCCTATGGGGCTCCCATGCCAGCCCTCGTCTGCTCCATCAACTTAATGGATGCATGTCCACCATTAATTCAAGTTGGTTTGCATGGAAGGACGAGATTAAGGCATGACATGGATCAATGATGTGGCGATTTCTTGCACCCTACTTCATCTCTCCTATAAAAGGACCCCTAGACCCCTCTAGAAAGGCATCAGTTGAGAGAAAAGTTCATCTAGAATAGAGAACCACCTCAAGAGAGAAAAAACTCAACAAACATGGATTCATAGCATAGTCTAGTTAAGTTAGAACAAAGTAGATTTGGGTTCCTACTCGGATTTTGGATCTAGTCATCTGAAGACTTGATATTGCCCTTGTATCCTTCATATCTATCTACTTTATGAATTTAATCTTCATATATATCATGTTCTTAGTTTACCTTGAGTTTATGCTTAGTATAGTCGAATTTATCACTATATCTATTCATAGGATCACAAAGCGCTCAATTTAGTGTTCGAATAGGTTGAGTAGATAGATTATATGTAAGTGTGGTGCTTATATATTGTCTTACCAGTGGATACACCCTCTACTCTGGGTATGGTAGGTTTATTAGGGTTATAGCCTAGCAGATCCTTTGTACTCTATCCCCTGTTTGTAGGACTAGCAGGACTTGTGTCATCTATGGATAAAGTATTACTATACTCAGAATGGTGTTCCTTTTGTATAATTATAGAGTTAATCTTTTGCTATTGCTAAGTATATACAATGACTTATATGTATTGACTTGTGATTATGACAACTTAGAAAATTATCTCTATTTTAGTTCACTTAACTTACTATTGTTATTTTGAGTCTCTATGAGTGTTATTCTTATCATATTTATACATATGTTCTGGTTAATCATTGTCTAGAGTAAGTGTTCATCCTAAAGGAATAAACTATAAATGATGATACATGGAATACTCTTGGTGAAGTGCTACAATGATATATATGTTTTCTTATAAAATTCTTTTTTATGTACACTATTAAATACCAACACCGCTGAAGAGACTTTTTCCATCTACATGTAAACTGGTTGCAATACAGTCTACTTCATTTTTATCTTCTTGTCTCTTTTCTCCGTCTGAACATTCAGCCCACTTACAGAGCATACTATATAATAATACTTGCTCTGATTTTGTTGTAACCCAAAGACGTGGTAATGTGATCTCTTGTAACCGACCATGGGGCAAAAACACTGAACTTAACATGTCCACTAGTATGAATGAAGAATTCGACGCACTAAAATACCAAAACGCGGCTACGTACAAACGTGCATCCATGCTACTCTGAAGAAAAGTCCATGCAGCACGTTGCTCATTCCCGCGGTTGACCGTTGGAGTATGACGGTTACCTCTACGGCTACGAAGATATTACAGTGTGTGGTGAACTGCTGCCCCCATAAGCCCATCGCGATCTTCGTTGGTAGACAGCTCTTAAATCCTAATTTAAATACAAAAACGCACGCTTTTCACAACGTGAACGACATATAATAGAAATACTGGGTTCACCGCGGGATTAGCCAGTGGTGTATCTTAACGTCAAGCGCAGGGAGGCGCATGTTGCACATGTACATTCTTGTTACTTGTGGTAGTAAATAAAAAACCCCCAAACCAGGCCACATGTTCGCCCCGTGACTGTCGATGGAGTCATTTGCGGCATCATCGTCCGGCCTTATTAGCCACACAGCCACTAGGATATATAGGACTATAGAAACAGCGCCGTCCACTCGTCCATTCACGCATTACAGCGACCGACCACTAGGACCAATTAGGTCAGCGTCAAAATTTTGATGTCATGATCTGTCTGCACACATTGCAGTAACGTTTCAGTCACTCGGCATCGGCGTACCACCAGCAGATCAAAACGGACCGCTGCATGCAGTCGCTAGCTCTCGTTGACATGTAATTGTATCTATCTTAATCTACATGTGTTATAATAAATAAAATTATATCTATCTCAATCTATGTGTATTGAAATAAACTGAGTAGAACATAGTGTAATTTTTTATCTTAATTCATTTTACACACATATATTGAAGTGAATACGAGTGTATACTTCAGTTTTTTTATGAAACGGGAGGAGACAAGCCCCTACAGAAATTTTATAAACAAGAGGAACAAAAGGATACAACACGAAGTTCAGAAAACATAGAAGGAAAGGAAAAATAGCAAGAATTACACAAAGTCTTCTAGCCATTGATCTATATGTGGATGAAAACTTTATTTTGCTTTGAGAATAACTAGAGCAAATTCTCGTCTGAAAACAACTTTGAATCTCTGAACTGAGTTTGCTATATTTTTGAAGATGATGTATTTCTGCATAATCCAGATAGCCCGACACATTATCACAATTATTTCCATAAAAAAACTTAACTGATCCCTTAAGATGTCCACTATGAGTGTAATGTCCTCGGTGTTAGACAAATCAATGTTTAGACTAAACCAACACGCCAGAGCAAAATGACAATGGAAAAGCAGATGAAACAAGTCCTCGTCAATATTCAAGGAGCAGAAAACACAATGAAAATCCTTAAGATGGAAATTATGGAAATCATTGCGATAAAAACACCATCATCAGGTGGAAGTCCTCATCTTGGACAGCATTACCAATCATTGTGGCCTGAATTATCTCTATTTGGACTGATCAATTATCAGAATATGGGATAACGCCCTCTGTAAAAACAGAGAACTATGGAATCTCCTCAAGGATAGAAACCTTTGTAAACAGAAAGGAATAGAATTAACAGGGCTACATCTATCTAGAGTACAACGTGATAGTCAAGCTATCTATGGATATGTACGTGACATACACGTACATGTGTCCAACACCATATCTTCTAACACTCCCCCTCAATCTCAGCCACTGACAATATTGAGATTGGACCTGAAGTCCTGCATCTTAGCTGTGCTAAGAGGTTTGGTGAAGCCATCTGCCAACTGGTCGCATGAAGGTATGAACCTGATGTCAAGCAACTTCTGTGCAACTCTTTCACGAACGAAGTGAAATTCAATTTCAATATGTTTTTGAAAGTGCAATCAAGCCCTAAAGTGGGTTTTGGTGACATGACAACATATTTAGGTAACTAATGAGACTTTGTGAGTATGACAAGTAGGTTAAACTTAAGGAGGTTGATGAACAGGTTGGCGGACCCCTCCAATTACAAAAGTGCATGGCAACAAGCTCAAAGCGTTTAAATTCTTTTATACTTTGAATTTGAGTTAGGTATGTCGTACTATTAAGAGGGATTCAACACGCATGCCAACAAGTGAACCAGATGCATCTATCCTTTTACATCACACCTCCACATATAAAGAGGGCAAATCAGCCAGCTTATTGAAGATCAAATCCTTGATGTTCTGCCCAGGCCGGCAGTGCTGGCCTCCAGGCCGGCAGTGCCGGGCTACAGGCCGGCACTCCCGCGACTTGTTCAGCCAGTGGACAGTGAGGAGGTATTTCATACCCCCTCACTCACCCCCAACGGCTAGTTCTGCCATTCTAACTTTCATATTTCGTAAGAACAGAAGGAGAAGCTCCTCTCTTGCTCTCCCTTCTCCCTTAGTGCTCATCCACTCTCCTCCATTGATTTCCAATCATTCTTTGAGAGATTGAGCCTCCAAGCTTTGAGAAGAAGCTTCTCCCTCGGATCTTCACTCCTACAAGCATTTGGTTTGTGTGGTGGCCGGCGATTTGAGTTCTTTACTCTTGGAGCTTTGCTCCTAGCCGGCTAGAGGCTGCCCTTGAGCTTGCCTCCTTCGTGTGGCAGCCTAGGGAAGTTTGTATCACCCATCATTTGCTAATACACTTCTCTCATCTCAAGGGTTCATTCTCTTGACTTGAGACCGAGGAAAGAGCTAGCCTTTGTGGTGAGCTTGAGCCTTGTGTGGCGCACCTCAACAACGTAGACGTAGGCAAGCCTTGGTGGTAAGCTGAACCATGGGTCAAATCTTGTGTCACCGCGTACTTGTTACTTTACTTTGATATATATTGTTTGCAATGTGATTTCTAGGGTTTGGACCCGGTCTACTCGGTGGGTGTGTTGCTACCATCTTCAGGTGGTACTAGAGGTTCCTTACACCTCTAGGAAGGTTTCTATTCAAGCACATTTTCCATATTTAGTTTACATTTTGAATTGTGCTTTGATCTGTCCCTGTGACCAGCACTGCTCCCCAGAGGCCAGCAGTGTCGGCTACCCTGGCAGTGTCGGACCCAAGGCCGACAGTGTTGTGCCTGTGCTAACAGAAAGTTGTTAAGTTTTGAAAAACATGCCTATTCACGCCCCCCCCCCTCTAGGCTAATCAGGTCCTTACAAGTGGTATCGGAGCAAGGTTACCTCAAGAAGCACTTAACCGTGTGAGGTAATGGCCGAAGAGGGTAAGGTTGTGGCGGTTGATCCCAAGGTCAAAGTGGTCGACCCCAAGGAGATGGACGTACATGCCACGGACAGTGAGAGTGTGGACTTAGAGGAATACTTGACCACTCTTCTCATGTCCGCTGGAGAAAGAGCAAGAAGAAAAGAAGAAAGAAGATTGAGGAAAGAAACAAGAAAATTGCAAAAAGAAGAAAAAGCTCTCAATGAAGCCAAGAGCTTGAAGCTTGCCGAGAAGCTTCATAGAAGAGAAGTGAAAGCTCTCAAGAAGGAGCTCAAGGCAAAGGAGGAGGAGCTCAAGAAAAGCAAATAGCAAGCCTCTCAAGTAGAGGTTGATTCTAGTAGCTCCGATGGTGATGATGATGTGTCATACCAAGCCTCCAAGATTGCAAAGAAGGATGAGAAGAAGAAGAAGAAGAAGAAGAAAAAGGATGATGGCAGCAATAAATACTCCGCCATATCCTTTGATTATTCATCCATTTCTAAACATGAGCATAAACCCTTATTCCATGTTCCCGCGGGCAAATTGCCTCATTTTGATGGGACTAACTTTGCCAAGTGGAAACACTTGATGAAAGCTTATCTTGTAGGTCTTCACCCCGGTGCTTGGGAGATTGTGCACAATGGATGTGATCCTCTGGTTGATCCCACAGGCCCCACCACTACCGAGCTCCGGTGCATCCAACTCAATGCACAAGCAACTAGTGTGTTGCTAAGTGCATTGGATGGTGATGAGTAGAACAAGGTCATGGGATTGGAAGTGGCCAAGGAAATATGGGACACCTTGCATCTTGCACATGAAGGTGTGAGCAAAGTGAGGCAGTCCAAGATTGATTTGTTGATGGCCAAGCTCAACCGGTTCGTGATCAAAGAAGGTGAAGGGCCACAAGAAATGTTTGATAGATTGATGACTATGGTTGGCAAGATAAGAGGACTTGGTGGTGAAGAAGTCAATGACCACAAGGTTGTCAAGATCATGCTTGAAGCCTACTCTCCAAGAAATGAAACTGTGGTAACATTGATTAGAGATAAGAAGAGGTTTGAGTACTTCACACCAAGTGATGTGCTTGGAAGGATCATCACCTTTGATCTACAAAGAGAAGAAGCACAAGAAAGAAATAAGCTTGGAGAGATGCAAGCAAGGTTGGAGGGCATGAAGATCAAGGATGTGTCTCTCAAGGCAAACAAGAGCACAAAGAAATCAGCTCCTAGCTGCCCCAAAAACAGCAAGCAAGCATCTTCAAGCAAAGCTCAAGCAAGCAAGATCATCAAGCATCAACCCGAAGCTTCAACATCAAGCGATGGTGGAAGTGAAGATGAGCAAGAAGAGAACATTGATGACATGGCCCTATTCATGAGAAGATTCAACAAGGGCATAAAGAGCAATGGGTACAAGCTCATGAAGAGGAAGTTCCTAATCAAGAAATCTAGAACTTCCTTTAGGTGTGGTAGCACCGAACACTTCATTGCCGATTGCCCAAACAAGAAAGAGGACAACAAATTTGGCAAAGTTAAGAGAGAAGATAAGGGTGACTACAAGAAAGGGAGAAGAAATGTGGGTGAAGCTCACATTGGACATTGTTGGGATGAATCAACTGATAGCTCAAGTGAAGAAGAGGAGATGGCCACAATAGCTATTCACAAGCCATCCACTTCACCAAGGCTCTTCAACAACATGTCCGATGATGAAGGCTTCCCTCACACTTGTCTCATGGCAAAGGGTGAGAAGGTAAAATCAAAACCCAAAGCCAAAGCTCCTCCCCCCAAAGACATCTCTAGTAGTGATAGCTCTAGTGATGATGAATCTAGTGATGAAGAGATAAATGAAATAACTAGTAACATGGATCCTAAGACAAAACTCTTCATTGCTAATATATTGGATGAATTAGAGGCAACCAAAGCTGAGCTAGCATTTAGAGAAAAGACTCTTATCAAACAAGAGGATCTTTACATTGCTAGTGAGGAAGCTCTTGAATTAGAAAGAAGTGAGGTGAGCTCTTTGACTAAGGCATTGGCCAAAGAACAAGAAGCTCATGCTGTCACTAAGAAGGAGTGTGGTGACCTCAAGCAAAAGCATTGTGGCTTGATTGAAAAGCATCAAGAGCTTGAGGCACAATACTCTCTTCTATGGGAGGGCAACTCACATCTCTCTAAAGCAAATGATGCCTCTTCTCCATCCACTAGTCAAGGTTGTGGAAAATGCTATAATATTGATATGAATGCCTATTCCACTAACCTTGCCAACATGGAGGCCATGAAGAAAGAAATAGCAAGGCTCAACAATGTCATTTCAGTTTCAAAGAAGAATGACAAAGACAAAGTTGAGCCCAAGAAGATTCAATACAAGAATGGAAGGCATCCATCAATCAAAGATGGGCTTGGACACACTCAAGGAGGTAAAACCAATGGTAGAAAATGATCAAAGGCATTGAGTGTGTCAAGTTTGAGAAGAAGGGAAGCATTGGTGCAGATAAGCCTGTACAGACAACAGCTCTATTGGACCAGAGGCCGGCAGTGCCGGACCTCAGGCCGGTAGTGCCGTGCCCCAAGAAAGGGAAGGCTACCATTGCTTCACCTGATTAAGCTAAGGCCCAAGCCCATGCCAAGAGGATGCCCCAGCAAAAGCAGGTTTCTCAGAAACCTAAGGACTCAATCTGGGTGGCCAAAAACAAGTTTGCATATCAACCCAAGAAAAGGTCACCCCAAGGAAGCTTGTCCTCATGCTACATGTTGAAATGCAATGACCGTGGTAAAGTCATTGCAGAGTTTGTCGGTGATGAGAAACATGATAAAAGGAGCATAAATATTTGGGTTCCAAAAATTGTTGTGACTAACATGCAAGGCCCCAAGATTGATTGGGGACCTAAATCTAGAAACTAAACTTGTTTTGTATGCATACTCCTCCGGTGGATCAAGTTGGGTGCTTGATAGTGGATGTACAAATCATATGACCGAAGAGAAGAGTATGTTCTCTTCATATTACCCTACATCAAATGCAAGTGTGAATATTCTCTTCGGTGACAACTCAAGAGGGGAAGTGATTGGACTTGGTAAAGTTGCTATTACTCTGGATCATTCCATTTCAAATGTATTACATGTGAATTCGTTGAGTTACAACTTGTTGTCCGTTTCTCAATTATGTGAGATGGGCTTCAATTGTCTCTTTACGGATAAGGGTGTGGAAGTCTTTAAGAGGGAGGATTCCTCTATTGCCTTTACAGGTCGTTTGAAGGGCAAGCTTTACCTAGTTGATTTCAACAAAAGTAAAGCTAAGCTTGATACTTGTTTAGTGGGAAAATCTAGCATGGGTTGTCTATGGCATCGCCGACTAGCTCATGTTGGGATGAGGAACTTGGCCAAACTCCTAAAAGACGAACACATTCTTGGACTAACCAATGTTTATTTTGAGAAGGATAGAATTTGTAGCGCTTGCCAAGCCGGAAAGCAAGTAGGTGCACCTCACTCACCAAAGAGCATTGTCTCCACCAAGCAACCATTGGAGCTAATTCACATGGATCTCTTTGGACCGGTGGCCTACATAAGCATTGGCGGTAACAAACACGGTTTAGTTATTGTTGATGATTTTACTCGATTCACTTGGGTGTTTTTCATGTATGATAAGGCACAAGTGCAAGAAATGGTGAAAACCTTCATTAGAAGAGCACAAAGAGAATTCAGGTTCCAAATCAAGAAAGTTCGTAGTGACAATAGAACCGAATTCAAGAACACTCAAGTGGAGGAGTTTCTTGTTTATGAGGGCATCAAGCATGAGTTTTCAGTTCCATACACCCCTCAACAAAATGGTGTAGTAGAGAGGAAGAACCGGACACTCATTGACATGGCAAGGACAATGCTAGATGAGTACAAGACTTCGGATATCTTTTAGGCCGAAGTCGTCAACACCGCTTGACATGCCATCAACCGGCTCTATCTACACAAGATCTTGAAGAAGACTTCATATGAACTCCTAACCGGTAACAAACCAAAGGTGTCTTACTTTAGAGTTTTTGGGTGCAAATGTTTCATACTCAACAAGAAACCCAAAACCTCTAAGTTTGCACCTAAAGTTGATGAAGGTTTTCTTCTTGGTTATGGATCAAATGAGCATGCATATCGTGTATTCAACAAGACCTTAGGGAAAATTGAAATAGAGATAGATGTGACATTTGATGAATCTAACGGCTCTCAAGTAGAGCAAATTGATCAAGTGATTGTAGGTAATGAGGAACCACCATGTGAAGCAATCAAGAATATGGCTATTGGTGACATTAGGCCACAAGAAATCCAAGCCACAGCTATGGAACCTCAAGGTGATGAAGCTACTGCTCCAAGACTTGAAGAAGAAGGCCCAGCAATGCTCCCTCGTCAGGGCTCTGCCCCTGTGGCCGACACTGCCGGACCAAGCAGACAGGCAGCAGCCACTTCACCAACAACTCCAAGAAACCTACAACCTATCTTTGAAGAGTATGAGTACAATGATGGACAAGTTGATCAACATGAAGCCACAGAACACCCAAGGCTGAGGCAAACAATTCAAAAGGATCACCCCGTTGACAATATACTTGGGAGTCTTCGAAGGGGGATAAGTACTCATTCACATTTGGCAAATTTTTGTCAATTTTACTCTTTTGTCTCCTCTTTGGAACCTCTCAAGGTTTATCAAGCTCTAGATGATCCGGATTGGGTGATGGCTATGCAAGAAGAGCTAAATAGCTTTGAAAGGAACAAAGTTTGGTCATTGGTGGAAAGACCCAACACAAATGTGATTGGAACCAAGTGGGTCTTCCGCAACAAACAAGATGAGCAAGGCGTGGTGACAAGGAACAAGGCAAGATTGGTGGCTCAAGGATTCACTCAAGTGGAGGGCTTGGACTTTGAAGAAACATATGCACCGATGGCTAGGCTTGAAGCTATTCGAATGCTTTTGGCCTATGCTGCCCATCATGATTTCAAGATTCAACAAATGGATGTGTAGAGTGCATTCCTCAATGGCCCAATCCAAGAGTTGGTCTATGTTGAGCAGCCATCGGGCTTTGAAGATCCCAAGTTCCCTCATCATGTCTTCAAGCTCCATAAGGCTCTCTATGGGCTTAAGCAAGCACCAAGAGCATGGTATGAATGTCTTAAGGATTTTCTACTCAAACAAGGCTTTGAAATAGGCAAAGCGGATCCTACTCTCTTCACTCATAAGATCAATAATGATATCTTTGTGTGTCAAATATATGTCGATGACATAATATTTGGTAGTACTAACCAATCATTTTGTGATGAGTTTAGTAGGATTATGACTAAGAGATTTGAGATGTCTATAATGGGTGAGCTAAAGTTCTTCCTCGGATTTCAAATCAACCAACTCAAGGAAGGGACTTTCTTATGCCAAACCAAGTACACCCATGATATGTTGAGAAAGTTTGACATCGTCAATGCTAAGCCAATCAAGACTCCCATGCCAACTAATGGACATCTTGATCTTGATGAGGGAGGGAAATCCGTGGACATAAAGGTATATCGTTCCATGATCGGCTCTCTCCTTTACTTATGTGCATCTAGGCCGGACATAATGCTTAGTGTGTGCATGTGTGCTAGATTTCAAGCTAACCCGAAAGAGTGTCATTTAATGGCCGTTAAGAGAATGTTGAGATATCTAGTTTTCACTCCTAACCTTGGCTTATGGTATCCTAAGGGCTCTAAGTTCGATCTACTTAGGTATTCGGATTCCGATTACGCCGGTTGCAAGGTAGACCGAAAAAGCACTTCGGGGACGTGTCAATTCCTTGGACGTTCCCTAGTGTCTTGGAGTTCTAAGAAGCAAAATTGTGTAGCCCTTTCCACCACTGAGGCCGAGTATGTTGCAGCCGGCGCATGTTGTGCTCAACTACTTTGGATGAGGCAAACCTTAAAAGATTTCGGATGTCAATTCATCAAGATACCTCTCTTGTGTGATAACGAGAGTGCCATCAAACTTGCAAACAACCCGGTTAGTCACTCTAGAACCAAACACATAGACATCCGTCATCACTTCTTGAGAGACCACGAATTAAAAGGAGATATCGCAACTCGCCATGTGAGCAACGATAAGCAACTAGCCGATATCTTCACCAAGCCTCTCGATGAGACAAGGTTTTGTGCTTTGCGTAGTGAGATGAATATACTTGATTCTCGTAACGTGGTTTGAACTATAACACACACTTGTTTGTCCACCTAGCGACTTAGGAAAAACTTTGAAAAGTTTTAATTATGTGCTTCAAAACCAATTTTGAAAGAAACTTGAATGTGTTGGTCATAGTATGATTGTTGATTTGCTTACTGACCGGCACACGACAAGGGGTATGTGTCCACAATTGCATAAATATGTAGTATGAATGTGGCATAGTGCCTCATTGCCTGGCCAGGCCAGCAGTGCCGAGGTGTCCAGCAGTGCCAGGCTAAGTCCGGCAGTGTCGGAACTTAAGTGACCCGAGCCTGTCGGGTCCAAGTCCTTCCTCTCGGGTTTTCTTTTATCTCCTACCCCAAACCCGAGAGGAATCCATCCCAACTCATACCCTTTCAACAAAAACACCTCTCCTCTCCTCTCTCAACCCTAAGGAGACACAAAGAGCCCGGAGGTCCCTCTCTTCCCCCCGGTAGTGCTGCCCCTTTGGAGGTGCTGCCATTGGAGGAGGTGTGGAGGATCTTCCTCCCTATGTCAAGTTACATTCAAGCCCGACCTTCTTCATCCTCACCCCTCTCTTTCAAAGGTAATAACTTGAAACCCTAACTTGGGTCGATTTATGTAATGTATGGTTTTTGAGATGGGATTTAGGTTGCTAGTCGTTGCATTATGAATGGTGATATATCTCCAGTAGTTAGATTTGATCAAAACCTAGTTTCAATGGAGGATTGATGGAGCATGCCATGGTGTTGTCTGCACCAGGCCGGCAGTGCCGGACCCCTGGTGACAGCACCTATGCATTTGCTCCTACAATCGTCTATTGACCCTAGATTTTGGTTAAATCTTTCCACTAGGGTTCTTGTCACTGTCTAGGTGCAGCAACTTAACCTTTTCTCCTTTTAAATGCATAGATGGACGCCGATGGATTGCATGGTGGTGGAAGAGGAAGAGTGAGGTCCAAGATTCGCACTCAGAGAGGTGATGATGGCCTGAATCCTAGGAAAAGAATCATTCAAGAGGAGGAGTTGCAGAGGGCAGGGAGAACCATCGCAGAAGGTGTTTGTCCTTGGACACCCCCGGATTTGGGGTTGTTCGATGGCTCACATCTTGTTGAGCATCCTGAGGAGGTACTTGTTAGAGAGCCTCAGGACACCCCTGGTAGAGTCAGAGTCAACTACCAAAACCAGTGGAGGATAGTCCAGGAGCAAAGGGCCATCAATCCCTATGATGTGCCAAAGGACATGAGTGGGATTACAGGTTCTAGAATGTGTTTCATTCCGACTATTATCTCACTGTCCTTTTCAAGCTACAAAACTCAGAGTCATCAAAATGAAGGATGTTGATTGGGAGCACTTGGAAATCAAGAGAGATCCTGTGTTTGACAGGGTTATTGATCAGTGCAGGTAGCTTGGGATGTATCACTAGATGGGTTTCCAGAATGGGTGGAACATAGAGATCATCCATCAGTTCTACTCCACCTACTATCTGGATAGAGAGAACTTTGTGATGCACTGAATGACAGAGGGTGTGCACTATAGAGTTGACTATGTGACCTTTGCTCGCCTCCTTGGCTTTGGTGAGGAGGACACAGAATGCTTCAATGTTCATGATGAGAGAGGGCTGCTAAATGATGAGATTTCTTCTCTCTACATTGAGCCTCATAAGACAGATGGTCTGATAAAAGGTTTGAGGAGCAAGTATTATATCTTGAACAACCTTTTCAGGATCACTCTCTATCCCAAGGTGGGATCTACTTCAAACCTCTACAAAAAATCCAAAAATATGTTGAGGAGGATGAGAGGTGGAGCACCACCGTTTTCAGTTGCTCGCTTCTTATGGGATGAGATATGCATTGCTGCAGAGGATGCTAGAAGGGGGCTGCCCTATGCTCCCTATCTGATGTTCATCATTGAGATGGTGACTGGCCGGATCTTCAATAAGGACATTGTCCATGAGCCTTATAGAGCAGAGAAGGTCATTCATGCTACAACAATTCAGGAGGTGAACACTCCTCCCAGAGACACCAGGACAGCAGCAGTAGCAGATATCCCTGAGTCTTCAGGTGCAGCAGCTTCCAGAGGCAGGAAGAAGGGCAAGCTTGGTAGGATCTTGAAGAAGATCTTTGCTGGCATCTGCTATGCAAATGATCACTCTTACCAGACCAGGCTTGAGATCAAAGAGCTCAGAAAGGAGCAAGGGCTCAGACAGATTGACCCTCCTACTCCACCTCCAGAGCTCAGTGAGGAGTCCACCTATGAGGGTGGTGATGATGAGGAGGAGGATGAGGATGAGAAGGAGATTGAGCAGCCCCAGACTCGATGATGCAGCAAGCGTGCATCTGCTCCCAGTGTTCACTTCACAGGCTCTCCAGATGATGATGATGATGATGATGATGGTGAAGATGATGATGACCACGACGATGACCATATGGAGGAGGACAGCGACTAGCTTGTATCTCTTTCTTTTTGGTTCTTCTCTCTTTTTTGTTGACTTGTTGCCAAAGGGGGGGAATTACTAAGTGAAGGGGTACAACATCTTTCGACGGTCATTGAGGAGCAGTTGTTGCTAGTTATCTTAGTTTTTAGTTTGTGAGATGAGAGAGCAACATGAAACTATTTTTTAATATTGCCACTTAAGTACTTTATTTGTGTTATTTGTGGACATGAACTCTCTCATATAACATGCTTGTCTTAGTTTGCATCTATCTTTTTTATACATTGTGTTGTGTGGTCGTGTAAAAGCTTCCACAGGCTTGCTGTTTGCAGCCAGGCCGGCAGTGCCGGGCTCTAGGCCAGCACTGCCGGACTACTCAACAACAGCCCCTCTGATTTGTGTTTGAGACAGGTTCATACGCATCACGTATATATTTGTGACACCATTTCAGCACCCCACAACAGCCATGGATATAGGGGGAGCCCTACTTCACTCCAATGTGTGAAACTTGGCCTTTCATGCCAAATTTGGAAATTCAAATTCCTATTCACACATTTAGGGGGAGCTCCTACACCCATGACTTGCATTGTCTCAGATTATTATTCACTTTTGTAAGTTCTAAGTGTGTTGTCATCAATCACCAAAAAGGGGGAGATTGAAAGTGCAATCAAGCTCTAAAGTGGGTTTTGGTGACATGACAACATATTTAGGAAACTAATGAGACTTTGTGAGTATGACAAACAGGTTAAACTTAAGGAGGTTGATGAATAGGTTGGCGGACCCCTCCAATTACAAAAGTGCATGGCAACAAACTAAAATGGTTTAAATTCTTTTATACTTTAAATTTGAGTTAGATATGCCATACTATTAAGAGGGATTCAACATGCATGTCAACAAGTGAACCAGATGCATCTATCCTTTTACATCACACCTCCACATATAAAGAGGGCAAATCAGCCAGCTTATTGAAGATCAAATCCTTGATGTTCTGCCCAGGCCGGCAGTGCTGGCCTCCAGGCCGGCAGTGCCGGGCTACAGGCCGGCACTCCCGCGACTTGTTCAGCTAGTGGACAGTGAGGAGGTATTTCATACCCCCTCACTCACCCCCAACGGCTAGTTCTGCCATTCTGACTTTCATATTTTGCAAGAACAGAAGGAGAAGCTCCTCTCTTGCTCTCCCTTCTCCCTTAGTGCTCATCCACTCTCCTCCATTGATTTCCAATCATTCTTTGAGAGATTGAGCCTCCAAGCTTTGAGAAGAAGCTTCTCCCTCGGATCTTCACTCCTACAAGCATTTAGTTTGTGTGGTGGCCGGCGATTTAAGTTCTTTACTCTTGGAGCTTTGCTCCTAGCCGGCTAGAGGCTGCCCTTGAGCTTGCCTCCTTCGTGTGGCAGCCTAGGGAAGTTTGTATCACCCATCATTTGCTAATACACTTCTCTCATCTCAAGGGTTCATTCTCTTGACTTGAGACCGAGGAAAGAGCTAGCCTTTGTGGTGAGCTTGAGCCTTGTGTGGCGCACCTCAACAAGTAGACGTAGGCAAGCCTTGGTGGCAAGCTGAACCACGGGTCAAATCTTGTGTCACCGCGTACTTGTTACTTTACTTTGATATATATTGTTTGCAAGGTGATTTCTAGGGTTTGGACCCGGTCTACTCGGTGGGTGTGTTGCTACCATCTTCAGGTGGTACTAGAGGTTCCTTACACCTCTAGGAAGGTTTCTATTCAAGCACATTTTCCATATTTAGTTTACATTTTGAATTGTGTTTTGATCTGTCCCTGTGACCAGCACTGCTCCCCAGAGGCCAGCAGTGTCGGCCACCCCGGCAGTGCCGAACCCAAGGCCGGCAGTGTCAGGCCTATGCTAACAGCAAGTTGTTAAGTTTTGAAAAACAGGCCTATTCACCCCACCCTCTAGGCTAATCAAGGCCTTACAGTTTTGTTCTAGCATGGAACACTGGATTTTGAGACATGTACGTTGCACCAATGTTGTCACACCATAATTGAGCAACTTGCGAATGAAGAACCTTCAATTCAGCGAGCAGCTTTTGGATCCACATCATCTCCGTTGTAGCATTGGATAGTGACTTATATTCTGCTTCAGTGCTCGACCTGGAAATGGTTGCTTGTTTACGAGCACTCCAAGAGATTAGATTTGGCCCGAGAAACACAGCAAAGCCTCTAGCAGATCGTCGATCGTCAAGACAACCAGCCCAATCTACGTCAGAGAATGCACTGACAGTCATGGAGTTGGAACGCCTGAACTTCAACCCAAGCTTCACAGTGCCATTCACGTATCTCAAAATTCTCTTGAGTGCCGCCAATGAACTATAGTTGGTGAATGCAGAAACTGACATACCTTGTTGACTGAAAAGGAAATATCAGGTCTCGTAAGAGTAAGATACTGCAGTGCTCCAACAACACTACCACTAGTACAAAAAGTGCCTTCACTGGCGGTTCAAAAGCCATTTATACAGGCATTTTTCCGAACCGCTAGCGTTGGGGCCAGTAGAAATCGGTCATGGCGTTCTACAGGCGGTTCTCTTAACGAACCGCCCGTCCGAAAATCGTGTTTGTAAAATAGAAAAAAAAGAACCACACAACCACCTATTTTGTGCTCGCGGTGATTCAAACCCGAAACCTCAGCCTCGCATGCTAACTCCTCTACCACTCCAGTCATATGTTTAGATTTTGTTTTAGTTTCCCATATTCTATACTGAACCGAGTATAAATTGATTGTTTGAGCCACTAAACGAATTCAAATGAAAAAGTTACCAACTACAAAGTTTCAAAACTTTTCGAGATCTACAACTTTCATGTACAAAGTTTTTCCATCCGAGGTCGTTTACAAAAATTTGAATTTCAAATTTGACACATTAGAACGTATTTTTCGATGACAAGATGATTTCAAATTAAAAAGTTGTCAACTACAAAGTTTCATAACATTTTGAGATATACATCTTTCATGTAGCACGTTTTTCCATTCGAGGTCGTTTATAAAATTTTGAATTTCAAATTTGACACATTAGAACGTTTTTTAGATGACAAGATGAATTCAAATGAAACAGTTGTCAGCTACAAAGTTTCATAACTTTTCGAGATCTAAAACTTTCATGTAGAAAGTTTTTCCATCCGAGGTCGTTTACAAAATTTTGAATTTCAAATTTGACACATTCGAACGTATTTTTCGATGACAAGATGATTTCAAATGAAAACGTTGTCAACTACAAAGTTTCATAACTTTTTGATGTCTACGACTTTCATGTAGAAAGGTTTTCCATCCGAGGTAGTTTACAAAAATAAAAAAAATCAGTGGAAAAAAATCCGAGGTCGATTTCTAGTGGCGGTTGTCTTAATGAACCGCCTGTAGAAATCGATTTCTACTGGCGGTTCCTTAAGACAACCACCAGTAGAAATGTCCCATTTCTACAGGCGAATTTCTTAAGTAAACCGCCTGTAGAAATCGATTTCTACAGGCGGTTCGGAGTCGTTCGGAACCGTTTTTCAGTACAGGCGGCTGATAACTGAAACCGATTGTGCTATTTTTTTGGGCGCCAGTAAAAATGGTTTTTCTACTAGTGTACGGTACCTTGTTGCATCATCTGGACTAAGAGCAGAACCATCTGTAATACTAAGCTTCTCAGTGACAGAAAGGGGGTATCCGATGGCTTGCTTTTATCCGTACCATCCCGTTTCACATGTTTGGCATAGCGTTGTTGTGACAGAAGCAATCCCTCTTGTGATCTCTTCACTTCTATACCGAGAAAGTAGTGAAGATCACCTAGATCCTTGAGTGCAAATGCTCGCTCAAGATTCTTGAGTAAGGACTTTGTAGCTTCAACCGAAGAACTTGCAACTATAATATCATCAACATATACAAGAACAAATATTGTAACCCCATCATTGTTACAGTTAAATAGGTAGGTATCTGCCTTTGATGGAATGAACCCAAGGGCCAGTAGCTTACTGCACAACCGAGTGTACCACGCCCTAGGAGCCTGTTTAAGCCCCCTAGATGGCCTTGTCGAGTCTGCATACATAGTCAGGCTTCTTTTCATCTCTGAATCCTAGTGGTTGATGCATGTAGACTTCTTCTTCTTCTAGGACTCCATGCAGAAAGGCGTTTTGGAAATCAAGCTGCCTCAAGGACCAGCCTCTTGAGGTGGCAATGGATAGAATCAGTCGTATGGTTGCAGCCTTAATCAAGTTCATACCTTTGCTTGTAACCTTGTGCAACAAGACGTGCCTTGTACCTATCTACGGTACCATCTGCCTTCTATGTGGATCACTTTATTTGTACCGAAGTCACTAGTAGTGTTAGCCACCATTGGTGATGCTCTAACATTACTTGTGGCTTCTAAAGTGACTTTTTCCTTTTATCATGTCATACATTTATTTCCTCCCCCTCTTCTTTTTTAGCATGAACCACTTTCTCTCTCCTTAAGTATATGTATCTTCACCAAGAGACTATGACAAGTTTAGAGCACCTACTTTTTTTATCCGAGCCTACATAACACTTAAGGCCACAAGCAAAAAGATTTCATTGGGGAAGCCGTGCACCACGGGAGAGTACAAGGAATGACTACCAGAGAGGGAGGAATAGTGTTGGTCGAGTGAATAAAGAAATCACTCATGGAAGAGAAGTGTCGCGTGCGTAAATCAGGGTTGGGGCCATTTATCATTGGCAAAGAAGAATGGCGAACTCCAGGAGCAATGTAATTATAGACGTCGTGTCCCACGTAGAGGCCAGTAGTTGCCAAACATATATGACTAAAACGATAACAGGCCTGACATCTCAAGCGGTTCGGACAATTGGGCCTCAAGTGATCATGGGTCAATGCAAGAAGGCAAAATTAGGATAAGAAAAAGAATTATAATAATCCTAGGCTATGCCTTTACCGAGAATACCCGTATTATGACATTTAGAGAATGAGAGGCTTGAGGCCTAGATGTCGCGCCAAAATTAATGTGATTGAAAACTGATTAGTGAGAAGTCTAGGAATTCAAAATTGGAATAGCATTATTGCGCCGGTGAGAGTCCCCATCGACGACGAACTAATAGTGGTCCACTGTGTTTCTTCATCAGCCGTCCAGCGGCGATATTCAGACCGAAAAGGAGGACCTCCACCATGCCATTACCATAGGTTAAAAATGATCTTGAAAAGCCCACACCGAAAAGAACGGAGCTTGTAAACATGAAATCGAACTGTCGACGAAGAGACGGAGAAACAAAACACTCGATCACCGAGCGAAAACAAAGCAAAAAATTCTTAGACACACCTCCAATAACGTCATATTGCAGAAGAATGGCAGCCGAGGATTAAATTAACTTGAACATGCATCTCGGCCAAACGAAACAACAAGAAAGAATTCAGAGGATGAGAAAGAGGGATCAAAGCTGACCGGGAAACCATATTAGCAATGGATCTCCACCTCAATCACGTACTCTCCTAGGCCGGAAGGTTAGGCCCGGAAGAGTCCATGCCACCACCACCTGAGCAAGATTCATGGTGACGGAGGAGAGGAGGAACGATGGTCTCCATTCTTGTACATGGTCGTTAACCACTCATTTGCCGACCTGACGGCCTCGGTCTTCCGCTAGCTCTATGCTTGTGAGCCGCCGCTTGCTCTCCGTCACTCACATTCAAAAAGTGTGCTTATATACGGTCATACAGACATACTCCCTGTGTTGCATAATACTCGTCAGACGTATGGTGGATACTTCAATTTCCCATGTATATATATTCGTTTTGTATTTATGTACGGCTAAAATTCAAGTCAATAAAATAAATTAACTAAATATAGCAAAACTACTAAAAATGTATCCAATTTGAAAATTGGCTTCATATCAATGTTATCCGGCAGCAAAAAAAATTAAATTAAAAAATAATGATAAAAAATTATTTTTTACCGAGCGTCTAGTTTGACGCTCGATAAAAGAGGTCTTTGCCGAGAGTCTGTCATATGACGCTCGGCAAAGAAATTAGCAAAAAAAATATCTTTGTCGAGAGCTAACCGTCAAACTCTCGGCAAAGGTTGACAGTACTTTTGCCAAGAATTTGAGGCTCCGCAAAGACCACATTGTCAAGTTCCTGTCTTACCGAGCACTAGATATAAAGCTGTCAGTAAATCTCCTAACACTCGTTATCTATGCTATTTCCGGTAGGGCTGCTTGGTAGATGGTACGTATGCTTTTGAAAAGCCAGATAAGCCAATAACCACCGGCCATAAATAGTGTAATTCTCTAATAGGTTCGGCACCGGATTGACAACCCGTTTACTACAGGAGACGTCCCAGCTAATTAATGGGTAGTGGTGCATATATAATATAGGAGGGAAAGCACGATAACTACTCGCTATATATACCCTATCATATATGATAGATTAGATTTGAAAAAGAAAAGCACGATCTCTCCGATGGCGGCGGAGGAGGGTACTCTCGACGAGCCCCTCCTCGTCCTGGGCAAAGATGAGGAGCATCAGCGCTGGGGCGCCAACATGGAAGCGCAACTCGTCCCGGGCAAAGATGAGGAGCATCAGCGCTGCGGCGGCGGCGGCGCCGACGACTCCTCAACATGGAGGCGCAACTCCTCCATCACGACACGGGTGCCTCCTTCTGGCGGAGCTGCCTCAACCTCAGCAACGTCATCTCAGGTAGCGTCCACACCGATCGATCTTGTTCGTTACGAACGTGCGTTGTTGTTGAATGTTGATTCGCACGAATGACAGCAAGATCCATCTCCCAACGTGATTCCTTGTATAGGCGTCGGGTTGCTGTCCGTGCCGTACGCGCTAGCGCAGGGCGGGTGGCTGAGCCTGGCGCTCTTCGCCGTCGTCGGCGCCGTCTGCTACTACACCGGCGAGCTCATCGCCCGCTGCATGCGCGCCGGCGGCGGCGACGACGCCGTCAGGAGCTACCCAGACATCGGGCGGACCGGCCGGAAGGCCATCGGCGCCGTCATGTACGCCGAGCTCTACCTCGTCGCCATCAGCTTCCTCATCCTGGAGGGCGACAACCTCGACAAGCTTCTCCCCGGCACGGCCGTCGGCCTCCCCGGCGGCTACGTCCTGCGAGGGAAACAGCTGTTCACGCTCGTGGCGGCCGTGGTCATACTCCTGACGACGTGGCTCAGGGACCTCTCCGTGCTCGCCTACGTGTCGGCGGTCGGGCTCGTCGCGTCGGTGGCCCTCACGGCGTCCCTGGTCTGGGCCGGCGTGGCCGAGCACGGCTTCCATGCTCCCAAGGATGACAATCTCTTGAGCCTCGCCGGGCTGCCCACTTCCCTCAGCTTGTATTTTGTCTGCTTCTCCGGCCACGGCGTCTTCCCAACGGTGTACACCTCCATGAGGAACAAGAATCACTTCACCAAGGTATATAAACGTCTGCGCACTTTCGTTGAAACTTTTCAGTTCTTGCTAAATTTATTTTAGTAAACAAACAAAACAAATTTCATACGTTCCAAACATGTACAGGTCCTTCTGGCCTCCTCGGTGCTGTGCAGCCTCAACTACGGGCTGACGGCTGTTCTAGGGTACATGATCTACGGCGGCGACGTGAAGTCGCAGGTGACGCTGAACCTGCCGTCAGGGAAGGTGTACACGAGGATCGCCATCCTGACGACCCTGATCACCCCGCTGGCCAAGTACGCGCTCGTCATCCAGCCCATCACGACGGCGATAGAGGAGAAGCTGTCGTCGTCGTCGCGGGCTCGTCGTCAGCAGGGGGGCCTCGCCTGCAGGGCGGCCATCAGCACCGCCGTCCTTGTCAGCACGGTGGTGGCGGCGTGCACAGTGCCCTTCTTCGGCTACCTCATGTCCTTCATCGGCTCCTCTCTCAACGTCACCGTCGCCGTCCTGTTCCCGTGCGTGAGCTACCTCAGGATCGGAAGGGTTCGCCGTGCCGAGAAAGCGTGGATCGTCGCCATACTGGTGTTTGGACTCTGCGTCGCCACCATAGGAACTTACACCTCCCTGCACCAGATTCTGAGCACATTTTGATAGCACTTTTTTTTAGCACAATGATTCCTTGATTTATGTTTTGTTGGATTGAGAAACGGAGAGACTTGTAATGCAATTTTCAGGATAACATATGCAATTTATGCGGCTATTTTGTCTTGCTTTCTGCAATGCACTTAAATGACGGCTTGCTATCACACAGTACCAAGGTTAGGGCTATCACAGCAAAAAAATTAGTCTACGTTAACCGGAGTTGGCTAACAACTAGTAGAAGGTTTAGCTAGTTGACATAAGCGTGCATCCAGCACCGAACTTAACTCGTTTCTGTTGCGCGAACCCTGTACCTATGTTGCGCACGGCGAACCCGTGTATTCAACTGACATTAACCGAAGAATGCAACTATTTACCATATGCTGCACCTAATGCTAACACTGAACTCACCAATCACCGACCTTCAGAAGTTCAGATATACACCAATCACAGATGTTCAGAAGTTCACCAATCACCGATGTTCAGAAGTTCAGATATAAGTAGGTGGCTACCTGCAGTGTTACCAACAGTTTCGTGTCCATGCAGACAGCAACGACAATATATAAAATAAAAGGCCCTATTTTTACTCGCTCAACAGATGAACTAGTGCCAGAAATATCGCCACGGAGGTTGGTCGCAATTCGGTTCGGACGGGTAAGGGTAAGGTTGAACCTTCTGCCTTATCTCATTAGTGATTAATTATTATATATTATATGTGCTATCAAAACATACGGCCGCTGGCACTTACTATATCAAAGTAGTGCCTTCTTATATTGAAATCTGAACGCAAACAGATAAGTAAGATTTTTTTTTTTTAACAGATCGGTTGCTACTGCCATGCAGATTCATGTGCTCCAATAATTTTCATGGACATCAACTAAAATATGAAACAGAAACGCATCAAGGGTCCAGAACTCCAGATATGCACAAAAAAAACTAACAGAAGTCTCATAAAAGAATGCCTGTCCCACTTGAAGCTCCGTTGCTACTTCCACCAGGAAAGAAGCTACGTCAAAGGAACATGTACATTGTTCCAATCTGGTTTCTCCTGGCAAAGATCACACACAACTCAACCAAATTTCCTCCACTTGCCACAACAAACAAGATCCACTTCAAATTAAAACTAACCCTTCATGGACTGTTTGATGGGACCATGGGGGTGTCTAAATCAAAAACCCATATGATTCAGTTCAAATTTTCAAGTAATTTTCATGAATCCCTTTATCGGTCACATGTATTCTTTCCCACATATCTCATCAAGAATGCAAAAATAACATGTCCCATTGTCCAGGACCCAACAGATTATCTCTTGGGGTGGACTGTTACCAACTTCATAATGATGTGTCTACCAACCTTCCTGTGACTGAGCAACCAGATATTAACCAAGTGGGATAGATAGACTGAGGTGACAAAACTATAGGCATTGAGAAATAGAACAAAAGTGGGACACATGGCCCTTCTCGACTAAAAGACTCTTTTAACGAATCAGAGTCATTTTGCCTGGAGCGCCCTCTTCCTGCACAGCCAAATCAACATGATACATGCTACAATGATCATGCCAACTTTCTGATCCAATAGCAAGCCTGGGGCAGTCCCAGATAGCGCAATTTGGCTTCAGGAATACAGAAGGTGCTGAAGTCACTGTTGTGAACAAATCTGTCATGTGCAGGGAAATGCCCCCAGCACTCTGTCCACAGATGCTCATGCCAAATTATGCTTTAGGGGCTAACTCTAGTGGCAAAAAATTGAACTGTGGATATTCCAGCTGAAAAAACCCTTCTAGCTTATTAAGGACATCCAGATTAGACCCAGAAAGGTCTATCTTGTAATCATCATCAACATCAACATCAACATCAACATCAACATCAACATCACCTTTTAGTCCCAAGCAAGTTGGGGTAGGCTAGAGTTGAAACCCAACAAGATACCCAAGTCACGGTTCAGGCACTTCGATAGCTTCTTTCCAGGCAATCCTATCCAAACATAGATCTCTAGATATATCCCAAGCTTTTAAATCCCTTTTCACCGCCTCTGCCCATGTCAACTTCGGACTTCCTCTACCTCTCCTTGTATTATTAGCTTGGCTTGGAACTCCACAACGTATTGGTGCATCTGACGGTCTTCTCTGGACATGGCCAAACCATCTCAACCGATGTTGGACAAGCTTTTCTTCGATTGGGGATACACCTAGGCGATCACGTATATCATCATTCCGAACTCGGTCCATTCTTGTGTGACCACAAATCCAATGCAACATGCGCATTTCTGCAACACTCATTTGTTGAACATGTCGAGCCTTTGTAGGCCAACATTCGGCTCCATACAACATTGCCGGTCTAATAGCCGTCCTATAGAACTTGCCTTTTAGCTTTTGGGGTACCCTCTTGTCACATAGAACGCCAGAAGTTTGTCTCCACTTGATCCACCCTGCTTTGATTCTATGGCTAACGTTTGCATCGATATCTCCATCCTTCTGTAGCATCGATCCCAGATATCGGAAGGTGTCCATTTTAGGCACGACTTGACCTTCCAAAATCACATCTCCCTCATCATGTGCAGTTGTGCCAAAGTCGCATTTCATGATTCGGTTTTAGTCTGGCTTAGTCTAAAACCTTTAGACTCGAGGGTCTTCTGCCACAACTCAAGTTTCATATTTACTCCCGCCAGACTTTCGTCAACTAACACTACATCATCGGCGAAAAGCATGCACCAAGGGATATCCCCTTGAATGTCCCTGGTAACCTCGTCCATTACCAAGGCAAAGAGATACGGGCTCAAGGCTGAACCTTGATGAAGCCCAATTCTAATCGGGAAGTAATCAGTGTTACCATCGTTGGTTTGAACGCTAGTCACAGCATTGTTGTACATGTCCCTGATGAGGGTCACATATTTAGTTGGGACTTTATGTCTATCCAGAGCCCACCACATAACATTTTTGGTATCTTGTCATAAGCCTTCTCCAAGTCAATGAAAACCATGTGTAGGTCCTTCTTCTGCTCTCTAAATCGCTTCATAACTTGTCTTAACAAAAAGATTGCTTCTGTGGTTGACCTTCCGGGCATGAAACCAAATTAGTTTGTAGATACCCACGTCCTTCCTCGCAGGCGGTGCTCGATGACTCTCTCCCATAGCTTCATAGTGTGCCTCATCAACTTAATCCTACGATAGTTATTACAACTCTAGATGTCACCTTTGTTCTTGTAGATTGGTACCAAAGTGCTTCGTCTCCACTCCTCAGGCATCTTGTTCGATCGGAAGATATTATTGAACATCATGGTTAGCCATACTATAGCTAGATCCCCAAGGCATCTCCACACCTTGATTGGGATACCATCCGGGCCCATCGCTTTGCTCTCTTTCATCCTTTTCAATGCTTCTCTGACCTCCGATTCTTAGATCCTCTGCTCAAAGCGTCTATTGGTGTCATCAAACGAGTTGTCCAACTGAACAGAGGAGTTCTCGTTCTCCCCATTGAACAATTTGTCGAAATACTCTTGCCATCTTTGTCTAATCTCATCCTCCACCAAGAGTTGCTCCCTCTCATCCTTAATGCACTTGACTTGAGTGAAGTCCCTTGTCTTCCTATCACGAGTCCTAGCCATCCTATAGATATCCTTTTCTCCTTCCTTAGTACCTAGACGTTTGTACAAATCTTCATAAGCTAATCCCTTTGCCTCCACCACCGCTCGCTTTGCAGCCTTCTTTGCCACCTTATACTTCTCTATGTTATCTGCACACCGGTCATGGAACAAGTGCTTATAGCCTTCCTTCTTCTCCTTAATTGCCTTCTAAACATCCTCATTCCACCACCAAGTATCTTTCATAGCGCATCCACTTCCTTTGGACACTCCCAGCACCTCAACAGCAACCTTCCGAACGCATGTCGCCATCTTCTCCCAAATATTGTTGGTGTCACCTTCGTCCTTCCATGGGCCCTCTTCAATAACTCTTGCCTTGAAGACCTTTGATTCCTCCCCTTCTAATTTCCACCACTTTATCCTTGTGATCTTGGCTTGTTTAGCCCTATGGCTTTGCACCAGAAAACGGAAGTCAGCCACCACTAGCTTGTGCTGAGACACCACACATTCCCCAGGTATCACCTTACAATCCACGCAAGCACATTTATCTCCTCTTCTTGTAAGGACAAAGTCAATCGGACTGCAAGACAAGCCACTACTAATGGTCACTAAGTGGGATTCCTGCTTTTGGAAGAAAGTGTTTGCTACCATTATATCAAAAGTTGTAGCAAAGTCTAGGACATCCTCTCCCTCCTGGTTCCTTCTTCCGTAACCAAAACCTCCATGAGCCGCCTCGAAACCTGTACTAGATGCTCCTACATGTCCGTTAAGGTCCCCTCCAATGAAGAGCTTCTCACTACCAGGTACAGCCCTGACTAAGCCATCCAAATCGTCCCAGAATTGCCTCTTGACACACTCATCAAGGCCTACTTGAGGAGCATACGCACTAATCACGTTTAAGACTAAATCACTAATGACGAGTTTAACTAAGATAATCCCATCTCCTTGCCTTTTTACCTCTACCACGCCACCCTAGAGGCTCTTATCGATCAAGACTCCTACTCCATTTCTATTCGAAGTTGTCCCTGTGTACCATAGCTTGAAGCCTGTATTGTCCACCTCCTTCGCCGTTTGACCCTTCCATTTGGTCTCTTGAACGCACAAGATATTTACCCGCCTCCTAACCATTGTGTCAACTAGCTCTCTTAACTTACCCGTGAGGGACCCAACATTTCAGCTACCTAAACGGATCTTGGTTGGTTCGACTAGCTTCCTTACCCTTCGCACCCGCCGAGGGAGGTGTGAAGACCCTTGCTCATTTTGCACCACACCCGGGTGCCGATGTGGCGCGCCACTAAGGATGCGACGACCCGATCCTTGCTCACTTGACACCGTGCCCAGATCAAGACACGACGCGCCACGGTGGTGACGACCCGGCCCGTGCTCATTTAACACCATACCCGGGTTCCGGCATGGCGCATCGATAAGAGGGTTACGCCCCAAGGGGAATCTTTTGGGTCTCATCTCCATGAAAGTGGCTAACTTTTAACGTTGGCTCGCCAACCATAACACAACCCTCCTCCTTTATCAGGGCTTGGGACCTGCTATGCTGGAACACCAAAGTCACTCCAACCTAGGCGGGGTTTATCTTGTAATCATCATCATAAAGAAAATCCTCAACCATAAGTTCCTGGTTCACATAGTACATCTGCAAGAAGATGAGAAGTTAAAATTAGCACAACTCCACTGAACTTCATTTTTTTTAAAAAAATATGGCAGAAAGGTGAAGCCAATGAACATGCCAATTACATGCATGCTAGAATTACTTATAAAGCAGTGCGCAACATCTAAAATGTGGCAATATTTAGGACTAAAAGAATTAGTAATCAAATGCTAAGGAAGTACATAAGAGAGCCAAACAACAGTAAGTGCAAAATCAAAATGGGTGCCATCCTAACCTATCGAGACAGAGCAAAACATCCTTGTACACCACTGGAAAGCAGAAGGTTGTTGTTTTCTTCTAAAAAGACAATAGAAATACTACCCCCACCATTTCCAAATTCCATTGCATGCTGTGTCACCGCCTGAAAAGGGGGCATTGGTTGAGTTGTCCGGAGCGGGGCGGCGGCCACAAAGAGCAGAACAAGACCTCCCACGGGCACGTCAACCATGCCGCAAGCAACTAAAGGTGCGACGGGCCACCGAGCCAGGAAATGACACGGAAAGCCCTTTGGTTATAGCATGGCTGCCATGTGGTCTTCAACAAATTTAGTCCAGGATCAAGCATAAAGAGAGTACTGTGACAAATTTATGTTGCTTCAGAATAATTTGTGACTGTAATTCTGAATTAAAATTTATGTTACTCTGATCAAGCATAATTTGTGTTATTGTAATTCTGAATTAAAATTCTAACCACATCATTTAGTCATTGTGAGGTCCGATTTCAGCACAACCTTCACTGGGACAACTCAAAGTGGTGCCTATTTTTCCTCAAAAATCATTCTTTAACAATTGTTCCCAGTGATGTGTTTTGGAGTGTATCATTATGAGAGTTTGCATTGTTGAGTATGCCTCTATGGGTATTTTATTTGAGCAATCCTCACCTGATGCTAATTTCTCGTTATTCCATTACTAATTGTAATTTGTGACTAGATAAGGACTAACTATTTTGGAAAATATGTCTGAGTTAATTTGAGCAATGGATAGAAGAAATAAATAATTACTCCCTCCGTTCCAAATTCTAAGTCATTCTGGTTTTTCTAGGTACATAGTTTTTGCTAGGCACATAGATATACATTATAGGCTATGGAAGAGGTCGAGTTTTTGCTAGGCACATAGATATACATTATAGGCTCTGGAAGAGGTCGAGAAAAATATCTCGTTGTTGAGATTGTTGATCTTTGGTGATGGAGAAGGACCAAATCAAGAGCAGGTTGTCCAGAATCCTGTTAAAGAATGATACACTCCAAAACACATCACTGGGAACAATTGTTAAAGAATGATTTCAGAGGAAAAATAGGCACCACCTTCATTTTCACACTCCTTTTCTTTCTTCGCTTATTACTCTTACCATGAAAATCGACTGATGTTTGTCCTAGAGGCATAGGCAGTAGTACAGCATCTTTGGCACTTGGCAGATTCTCTTTTGCTTGCTTCTCATAGATGGGCAAAAAAAAATTCCTTTACACAGATTTTCTCCCTCTTGGTTTTAACTGATAGAATATGACAGGTTCAGTAAAACTTTATGCTGAAATTTCATAAACTGGATGGATGTGTGTGAGGGGAGCGCAGGACAACCTAATATGAGTGAGGACAAGAACTACATGTATCTACTTTTTTAGTACTAGAGATAGAGAAAGAGAATAGAGAAGAGAGAGAGAATATAAAACAGTGAATTGATAGATCACAAGGATAAAGAAAATTGAATCGCAAAAAAAAAAGGATAAAGAAAATTTATAACTTATATTTATCTCTTATCTAAAAAATGCTAGATGTGGTACACAAGATTGCATCAATGCAATAAACAATCAGCACGACTTGAAACCGTGTAAGTTCATATAAAAGCAATGAGCCAACCTTGTCAGATAGCCTCTTCAAATCACATTATACTACTGAAATGGAACTAAACATCATTCATGATAGAAAGGAACCTATAAAGATGACGAAGCTAAGAAAACGATGAGGCTTCAGCAGGCTCTTGCTTTTTCTGCTCATCGCCTTCACTCTGTTCTGCAGAAACATCGCTGGTGTCAATGTTGGATTCCACAACCTCTGCCTCCTCAACGTTCAGTCCATCAACTGGTTCCTGTTTTTCTGCTTCCCTCTTGCGACCCAGCACTGCCTCAATAGCTGCTCGGCTAGCCTTGGCAGCTGCTTCTTCCTTAGCCTTTGCCTCAGCCTTCTTCCTCTCCTCTTCTTCTTTAGCAAGAGCCTCTGCTCTTGCCTTCTCTTCAGCTGCACGTGCAGCCGCCTCTGCTTTCTCCCTCTCAACATCTTGATACAACTTTGCCATTTCCCCATCTCTCCCCTCTTTGTCCAGTGCCTCCTCCACAAGTGCTTTCATTTCATCACTAAAGACGACACTCTCGTCCAACAGAATACCTTTGGATATCTTAATTGCATCATCCAACCTTGCAGCATCCATATATGCCTTCAACAGGAACTCATAGCTAGCAATGTTTGGTTTGACCTCCTTTTGAGGCATCATATCAAAGAACCCTTGTGCCTCACTGAGCCTATCAACCTTCACCAAGCCACCTATGACTTTGTTAAATGCATTTGCGTTGGGCCTCAGGCCAGCATCAAGCATCTTGTTGAAGTAAGCAACTGCATCTTCCACCCTATCAACCTTAAAGCAAGACTCAATGAGCAAGACATAGGTGTACTCATCAGGGTTTACACCTCGCTCACCCATCTCCTTGTACAATCCCTCAGCCTCCCCAACAAGTTCATTCTTCCCTAGCCAGTCAATCAGATTATTGTACGAGAGTGCATCTGGAGCACACCTCTTCTCAGCTATCTTCCCAAACACCTCAACCGCATCTTGAAACCTTTCAGCGCGGCAGTATGCATCAACCATCACATTAAAACTCCCAAGGTTCACAGCAATCGTCCTGGGCGGATCATGCTCCATGCACATTCTATCAAACAGCTTGAGTGCATCATCCAACCTCCCATTCCTACCAAGGGCATCAAGCACCATGTTGTAACTCACGGCACCAAACCTCACCTTGGAACCCTCTACCAACACCTCCTCATAGCAATCCATGGCATCCTTCTCCATGCCCTTGAGAAAATACCCTTTCATTAGGTTCCCGTACACCATGCCATCAAGAATAGGCTCCTCGCCAAGCTTCTCCTTGAGCTCCTCATACAACGAAACTGCCTTGTCACCATCCCCAGCATTGACAAACCCACCCATGATGAAGGCATAGACCTGGGTATCAGGGGCGATGAGGCCTCGCTCGAGCATGCCATCCTTGAGCTCGAGCGCCTGGTCCAGCTTGCCGTTCTCGGCGAGGGAGCGCGCCAGGATACGATATGTGGTTGGGGAGGGAAGCACGGGCGAGTCATCCTTGAGCAGGAGGCGGAAATGCTCGAGCGCAACGTCGGGGCGGCGGCAATCGCAGTAGGCCTGGAGGAGGAGGTTGTAGGTGGCGACGGTGGGCGCGACGGAAGCCTGCGTGACGAAGCGGTGGAGGGATAGAAGGTCGGCATAGCGGGCCTGGCGGAGCAGCGCGGCGAGGACGGCGTTGCAGGTGAAGACGGTGGGGCGGCAGTTGGAGTAGATGGAGTGGCGCGTGAGGAGCGCCGCCTCGTCGAGGTCGTTCTCACGGATGAGCGTGAGGATTCGGCGGTGCAGGTCGAGGCGCTTCCCCGAGAGCACCGAGGCCGGCTCCGGGATCTTGGGCGCGTTGGGGTTTGACGCGGGGCGGGGAGCCCCCGGCGCGCGCTGCGGCGCGGGGCCTCGGGAGAGAGGGGGCTCCACGCGGAGGCGGCGCTTGCGGCGGCGGCGCTCAGCGGCGGCGTCCGCGGGGGCCTGCACGTCGTCGATTGGGGTGGGGTTCGGGGTCGAAGTCGGCGTGGCGAGGCAGAGGAAGCGGGCCTGGGGCCGGAGGCGGAGGGGAAAGGGGAGGAGGCGAGTGAGGAGAGGCTTGGAGAGCGCCATGGCGGCGACGGAGCAGCGCGGAGGAGGGTTTAGCCAGGAATTTGTTCGGGGATATTTTTCGTTCCGCGAGGCGGAATGGGGAGAGGAGGAACAGAAGCGGGTGAAGAGGATGGGACAGTGGGCCGAGCGTGGGCTAGATTGTAGGGAGTTGCTCCTTTCCTTCCACACAGGCCCAAGATTATTTATTAGGTGCCGTCATTTGAATCCTACTATGTGATTCTAGAATCTGGACAACAAAAATCCGCAGCGTTTGGATTCTGGCTGTGGATTCTAGCATTTCTCATTTGAGTCAAAATGAAAAGCAACAATAAAACAAACCAGATCTTCATCATAAAAAACAAACCAGATAGATCAATTCCCCATTGTTTTTTTTTAAAGATCCGGTTACCCGGCGTTATATTGATAAGCAGAAGAGAGTTGCTCACCTACAAGCGCAAGATGCGCTATCTCATAAAGCAGATTGCATCATGAGATTTGGAAAGCTCTGTTCTAGATATTACTCATAAACTCTATGGTGCAACCTTGAAAAACTAAAGACGCTTCCCCTTACTGAGGCCCAAGCCCCACATTCCTCTTTAATCCTGGAGAACACCATCTGCTCAGCACTCTTATTGCCCTGAAAAACTCTTTCATTCCTCTCCTTCCAAAGGTTCCAGAGGGTTAGAATAGCAAGTGAGTGTGCCGTCTAGGTTCCCGTAGCAGTAATCTGAAGAAACCATTCCTCCATATCGCTGGTGATCGGCCAGGTGGGCTTTAGATTTTCGTAAGCACTCCACTGTGCAACAAGGTTCCACTTTGCAGTTTCCCCCTGTAATAGCACCATCTCCAGCCCAAAGGAAACGCCTTCGGATGTTGTCTAAATCTGTTAGTAGCTGTTTTGGTGCCTTGATCGAAGTTAAGAGATGTGTTGGGATTGCACTCAGGACGGATCGGACCAGTTCTCTTCTTCCCGTCGGGTTTAGCATTCGGCCCTGCCAACCTGCAAGTCTGCTTCTTGCTTTATCTACCAGCCCTTGCACATGTACCACCTTCAGACGTCCAAGGGTCAGCGGCAAACCCAAGTAAGTGATTGGGAAACTGACCCTGTTTCCGGTGAAAGACTGAAGTGTCTGATTCAGATCGATGACATTGCATCGGATGGTAGCCACCGAGCACTTCGACCAGTTTAGGTTGAGCCCTGTTACTACTCCAAAATGTGACAGAATATCCAGAAGCGAGGTCACCTCTTGCTGGACTGGATTCAAGAAGATTACTGCATCGTCCGCATAGAGTGATAGGCGTATCTTTGCAAATCGTCCTCTTAGCGGTGAGAGAATGCCATATTGTGTTGCGAGCTCTAGCACTCTTTGCAGCGCATCAATGGCCAAGATAAACAAATATGGCGAAAGCGGATCGCCCTGCCTCAACCCTCTAGCATGGACAATTCCCCCTCCCGCTGTTCCATTGAGCAGAACTGGAGAATGTGAGGTTCGCAGCAATAAGGTAATCCAGTCCCTCCATCTAGCACTAAAACCACGGTGTTCCAACATTTGAATGATAAAATCCCATGAAAGCGTATCAAAAGCCTTTGCTATGTCGAGCTTGAAGAGAAGGGTCGGTGTTTTTGTTCTGTGGTAGGCTCGTGCGAGATTTCTGACATATAAGAAGCTGTCGTGTATGCATTGGCCCTTGATGAAGGCTGTTTGTGAAGATGAGATGAGCTGGTTTAGATTTTTTGCTAATCTGATGGCCAGGGTTATTGATATCAGCTTCGCAAAAGAGTGTATTAAACTGATCGGTCTGAAATCCTTTGCATGTTCAGATACTTCAAGCTTTGGGATGAGGGCTATGTTGGCCTTGTTTAGAAGCACCATCGGACCGACTTGAAGTTGATAGAAAGAGGCCATTGCGTCCAACACGTCCCTCTTGATTAATGGCCAGCAAGATTTGTAGAAGGTTCCTGTGAAGTCGTCTGGGCCAGGCACTTTTTCCGTTGGGAGCATTCTGATCGTGTACTCCAATTCCTCTTCAGTGAAAGGCCTGTCCATAGTCTCATCCACCACGCTACTCAGCTGAAGCTGATTCCAATCTAGTACCTGTGCGCTGTCCACTCGGGTTCCAATCAGGTTTGAGAAGAACTGATACAGAATTTCTTCCTTTTCAGTGTGGCTCCATACTATGCTATCTGCATCCGTCTTCAGATAAGCAATGAGATTTCTTTTCTTTCTTCCATTTGCCCTTTGATGGAAAAACTTCGTACATGCATCGCCTTCTTTTAACTGGATCAGATGTGAGCACTGTCTGCGCCGTGCTCTTTCAATCGCCGCCCATCCAAGCACTTGGTGTTTTAGTGTGGATAAAAGATCCAACTCCGGGTCAGTGAGCGTTCTCGTCTCCTGGGCCACTTCGAGGCGTCTGATTGCCTCGTTGGCTACGTTGAACTGTAAAATGGCATTGCTGAATAACGTTTTGCTCCAGTCCTTTAGGTGTGACGCTGTGGTTCGTAGACGGTTGTGTAATCTCATCAAAGGATTGTTCCCCCTGACTGGTTGTGCCCAAGCTTATTTGACCACATCTCTGAAGCCTGGGATCCGTGCCCAGAACTGTTCAAACTTGAAGGATGCTTTCCTTGGCTCTATCTGATGACTACAGAGAAAAAGTGGGCAGTGATCGGAGAGAGAGCTTGAAAGAGCCTGGAGACCAATCGCTGGGAAAATGGTTGACCACTGCTGATTGCAGAAGACTCTATCTAGATGCACTAGTGTTGGTGTGGCTCTTCCATTGCTCCAAGTGTAGCGTCTGTTCTGAAGTTTTAGCTCAAACAGATCACTTGCATCGGGTGCTCTTCTGAATTTTCTCATTAGTGTACGATTGATATTAGCATTGTTCTTGTCTCTCACTTCATATATCAGGTTGAAGTCCCCAGACAGACCCACGGGGAAGACGATGTTGGCTGACAGTCTCTAAGTTCTGCTAGGAAGCATGTCTTTGCACTGTGATTTGTTGGCCCATAAACTGTCGTCAGCGAGAAGGAGGTGTTGGTCAGCTTAACTTGGATATCCACCGTAATGTTAGCAAATAAGTCTGTTGCCGGATATGTAGGATAGCTGAATTCTGTTAGCTTTCTGTTAGCGCAAGGTAGCCGCACACGTCGTACTCGTCGTGTGCGTTTTCCGGCACGTCCCAGCGACTTGGGATGGCACTTCGTGAGCACGAACGTGCCGTGATTGTCTCGGCCACTAAGGCCTTGTATTGCCTTTATTTACTGCAATCTAAATCGAAAACGCTGCCAGTTGACAGCACCAAAAACCTGCTTGTTCAGAGTTCGTCTTCCAGTTCATAGCATGAGAGAGAGAGAGTTCACCGGAGTTTCTTTCTCTGGCGATCTTCTGACAATTGGTATCAGAGCTTCGGGTGTTGGAATATGCCCTAGAGCGTAGATGATTATATTCCGGTTGTATCCATGATTAATAAAGTGTTCTGAGAATATCCATTATAGACAACTAGTATTGATCGACAAATTATGTGAATTGTTTGTGGAACTCAATTACCTGAATGGTTATTCTAAAAGTTGTCCCTGGTCGGCATTCTTGTAAGAGCACACTTGAATATTAGACCAGCACATGTATTAGTTGATGGCTATGTTTCACAAGTCATAGACATGGAGATGTCAAACTAATAATGTGGGCACATGTGAGATATGTAGGCTGGACTGACCCAACAAGAGAAAGTCTCTATTCATGTCATGTATGTTATGTCCTTAGACCTGAGATTGTGGTATGTACTCAAGATGTGAAACGATCTACTTAGAGACTATCAAACGCTACTCCGTTATTGGGTAGTTATAAAGGTGGTCCTTGGGTGGTTGGGAAACATGCTATGAGACATAGACAATCAAGATGGAATTTGCCCCTCTCTTCGTGAGAGAGATATCACTGGATCACTCATGTGATTGGATCAACAAATGCATGGCCGTGCTTGGGTTAAGTGTTAACCCACGAGTTGAACCATATATCGAGTGGCGAAGGGAATAACTTGTACATGGTCATAGTGGTTCGTCTGATATGATCATAGCGTATGCATAGGAGTTGACACGCCTTGCTAGAGGCCGCTATCAACTATTGGTCGAGTAAGAGTACTTGGGCCATGTCTATGTATGCGTGAGCCCATAGGGTCGCACGCTTAAGGGGCTGGAAGCCTGGACCCGAATTAGACTAGGTTTAGGGTTTCTAATGGGCCTCCACCGTGGGAGCTCGTTAGGACGCCTATATAAGCAAGGGGTGGGCGCGGGGCAAATTGATCCACGCCTTTTGGCAGCCGCCGTCGCCTCCCCACGCTCGCGCCTTTTGCTCCTCGCGGACCTAGCAGTCCGGAGGCGCAACGCTTCCTCCCTGCACGTGTGGGATTCCTCGGAGGTGCTGCATCTGGAGCACAAGAACGAACCGCGAGAAGGGGACGTTGAGACGGACGACCACGCAACTGCACTGCCTGCTGCGACGCGCACGACTACATCAAGTCGTCTTCCGCTGCACCTGCGCGTTTAGTGGTAATCCCGTAACCTGCAACCAGCAGTAGATCCTGGTTTATGAGGTCGAAAAGTTTTGTTTTCCGGCTAGCGTAGCAACCTCGTATTCCTTCATCGGGTTGATCCACCATGCCCCCGACGCCTCCACCGGCTTCAGCTGGCGATGAGGGCGAACTGGGTTCCGGTGCCGCTCAGTCGCGCTCGCCGCGACGCCGTCGTAATCGCCGCCAGAGTCTTTCGCGCACCCGGGACGTCGGGCGCCGCGAAGTCGTCGTCGAGCGGGTGATCGAGCGCGGATCAAGCACCGTCCAGTACCCGATGCTCACACGCACCAACTACCAAGAATGGGCGTTGGTCATGAAGGTGAACCTCCAGGCGGCGCAGTACTAGGAGGCCATCGACCCCGGCGACTGCGACGATCACACCGATCGACTTGCGCTCGCGGCGATCCTACGTGGAGTCCCTCAGGAGATGTGGAGTCCGCTGGCCAAGAAGGAAACGGACAAAGAGGCCCGGGAAGCGGTGAAGACCATGAGGGTGCGCGAGGCGAACGCGCAGCAGCTGAGACGCGACCTCAACGCCATCGCCTTCAAGCCTGGTGAGTCCGTGGATGATTTTTCGGTTCGGCTCACTACGCTCGCCGAGCACCTTCGGTCCCTCGGTGACGGCATCACGGATGCCGAGATCGTGAAGAAACTCCTCCAGGTGGTGCCGGAGAAGCTCAATCAGGCAGCGGTTGCGATCGAGATGATACTCGATCTCAACAATACCCCGGTCGAGGAGGTCATCGGCCATCTACGGGTGTTCAAGCAGCGCACGCAGCCGGAGGCCAAGCAGGTCACTGACTCGCTGGGCCGGCTGATGCTATGCGAGGAAGATTGGGAGGCACGCCGCAAGGCTCGCAATGAGCACGATCGCGGCGGTTCCAGCTCCGGGTCTGGCGGGCGCGGAAAGCGTCGAGGCCGCGGACGTGGACGTGGACGCGGGAGTGGCGAATCCCGCGACGCCCCTTCCTCAGGCTCCAGCAAGCCACCGCCGGACGACAGGTGCCGCAAGTGCGTCAAAACCGGCCGTTGGGCCAAAGAATGCAGGTCCAAGAAGAAGGGAGAAGCGCACGTGGCGCAGGCCTACGATGAAGATTTGGCCCTGATGCTCGCCACAGTGGAGCTGACTCCGGCGCACACCGTCCGCCCACAATAGTTCGATCCACACCGCATCGAGCTGGCGGAGGCCAAGGTCTTCGCTCAGCTTGATGGGCCAGCCGAGAAGACCGGCGGCCGATGGATCCTCGACACCAGCGCCACTAACCATATGACAGGGTCTAAGAACATGTTCGCGGAGCTGGACTCTGCCGTGTGCGGGTCAGTCCGGTTCGGGGATGGCTCCCTGGTGGACATCAAGGGGCGTGGCACGGTGCTCTTCTCCTGCAAGTCCGGAGAGCATCGGGTGCTCACCGGAGTGTACTACATCCCGCGTCTCACTGCTAACATCATCAGCATTGGGCAGTTGGACGACGCGGGGAGCAAAGTCGACATCGAGAACGGTCTGCTTCGTCTCTACGATCCGGAGCGCCGCCTCTTTTCCAAGGTGCGTCGGACACGGAACAGGCTCTACTACCTCAACCTCGACATTGCCCAGCCAGTGTGTCTGGCAGCGTGTGGCAACGAACCGGCGTGGCTGTGGCATGCACGTTACGGCCATCTCAACTTCCAGGCGCTTCATCGGCTGTCCACACAGTCGATGGTGCGTGGCCTTCCTCCGGTCGACCACGTGAACCAGCTCTGCGACGCATGCCTGGTTGGGAAGCAGAAGAGGACGTCTTTCCCGTAGCAAGCTCTTCACCGCGTCGACGACCACTTGGAACTTGTTCATGGCGACATCTGTGGGCCGATCTAGCCCACAACTCCAGGAGGCAAGCGGTACTTCCTTTTGCTAATCGATGATATGAGCCGCTTCATGTGGCTCACCCTGATCGCCACCAAGGATCAAGCTGCCACTGCCATCAAGCAGTTCAAGACCCGCGCAGAGCTGGAGAGCGGGCGAAAGCTGAAGGCGTTGCGCACAGATCGTGGCGGTGAATTTACCTCCATCGAGTTTGGCGAGTACATGGCGGATCATGGTGTGCAGTGCCAACTGACAGCCCCCTTCTCCCCCCAACAAAATGGGGTCGTCGAGCGCCGTAACCAGAGCGTGGTCGCCACGACCCGCAACACGATGAAGGCCAAGGGCGTCCCAGGGAGGTTCTGGGGGGAGGTTGTGCACACCGCTGTATACCTCCTGAACCGCTCCCCAACGAAGGCGCTGGATGGCGTGACTCCGTTCGAGGCGTGGTACGGCAAGAAGCCGGCAGTACACCACTTCCGTACGTTCGACTGTGTCGGGCATGTCAAGAGCACGCGCCCACACTCGAAGAAGCTCGATGATCGCTCTACTCCGATGGTTCTTCTCGGCTACGAGGCAGGTAGCAAGGCTTATCGCCTCTATGACCCTGCTGCTGATCGTGTGAACGTGTCGCGCGACGTCGTGTTTGATGAGGGCGCGAGCTGGGACTGGGTCGCTGCATCGACCCCGGCGGCTGGGGGAGAACCGTTCATCATCGAGTACATGTCCCTACCTGCAAGAGGTGGGGAACGGGAGCCTGCACCCGCAGCGGCGGTTTCAGCATCGCCACCAGCGGCTTCACCACCGCATGCTGAACCAGCTTCGCCATCGACGGCTTCACCGCCACCCGCTACGCCATTGGGGAGTGCTGGGTCGTACTCTCCACAGGATGGCATTGAGTTCGCAACGCCACCGTCGTTCGATGACGCACTCGATGCCGCCATGGACGACGATGAACCTCAGCGCTATCGCCTCGTCGACAATGTGATCGGTGACCACACTCCACTAGGGTACGCACCTCGGCCGTCGCTCAATTTTGATGAGCTTCATGCAGTCACAGCCGAGGAGCCAGGCTCGTACAAGGAGGCAGCACATGCACCGGAGTGGCAGCAAACCATGAAGGAGAAGATGGACGCCATCGTCGGCAACGGGACATGGAGTCTCACTGAGCTCCCTGCTGGCCACCGGGCCATTGGCCTCAAGTGGGTCTATAAGGTGAAGCGGGATCAACGGGGTGTCACTGTTCGTCACAAGGCGTTGTACGGTTTGCGTCAAGCCCCCCGTGCGTGGAACACCAAGATGGATGCGACGCTGCTCTTCCTCGGATTCAAGCGCAGTGAGAATGAATATGGTGTCTACACGCGCGGCAAGGCCCAGAAACGTCTAATTGTTGGCATTTATGTCGACGATCTTATCATCACGGGCAACGACATGGTGGAGCTCCAGGCGTTCAAGGAGGACATGAAGCGCAGGTTCCTGATGAGTGACCTGGGTGCACTCTCTTACTATCTCGGTATTGAGGTGCTCCAGGCACAATCAGGGATCACCATCTCCCAGGAGCGCTACGCCCAGAAGCTGGTGGAAAGGGGTGACATGCTTGGATGCAATCCGAGCTCGACGCCGATGGAGTCACGGCTCAAACTTGTTAAAGAGAGCACTGCTCCAAGTGTTGATGCCACCGCCTACAGAAGCATCGTTGGGGGGCTCAGGTATTTGCTCCACACTCGGCCGGATGTCGCATATAGTGTTGGCTATGTGAGCCGCTTTATGGAGGCACCTACGGAAGAACACCAGGCTGCTGTCAAGCGCATACTGCGCTATGTGGCAGAAACAGCGAGCCTGGGTATCCACTACAGGGCTGGGAACAAGAAGAAGCTGCCGCTGCTGCACGGCTTCAGCGACAGTGACTTCGCCGGCGACGTCAACGATCGCAAAAGTACCGGCGGAGTCATCTACTTCCTCGACGACGCACCAATCTCGTGGCAGTCAAGCAAGCAACGGGTTGTGGCGCTCTCGTCGTGTGAAGCTGAGTACATCGCTGTCACACCCGGTTTTAAGAACAAAACCAGATATACCCTATATGTGAGCCCAGGAAGTCAAATCTCACATATAGTCACAGAACAAGGTAATGTCAAAAGACAACACTTAAATACATAATATATAAGGCCAAAGAAATAACCTTAAGAGAGCAAACAACGGAAGGACACTCCGATCTTCAGGCGAAGACTCCACTCCACAGGGACCAACTGACTGGTTGATCACAAGCCTAACTGCTCGAGACTCTTGCAATCTGGTACCCATCCGGGATTTTTATCCAAATATTGAAAAGTAAAGCAAGCGTAAGTACATCTCGTACTCAACAAATATATATGGGGTTCATGAGGCTCAAAAAGTATGACACGGTTTACTGCGGTAAGCATTTTTAATTGATTCAAAACTTTACAATTGATGTGTCATAAGTTATGCTTAAGCCCCCCCAAATTAAACCACATGATCATATAGCAATTGAATGAATAACACAAATAGCATGATAAAATGATTCATAAGTAATAACCAACATGTAAACATTGTTTCTGTGAGTTTTTCGGGCCGCTCGTGTCCGTGAGCACGGCTGATATATCAGTTTTTAACGCTCTGCAGAGGTTGTACATCTTTACCCACAAGTTGTGATTTGCCCTTTCGCCCGAGGTAGCGAACCTCTTAACCCACTTCCAAGGAAGGTCGGCAGGGTTCACTATGAAGTCTTTCAAAGGGGCTCGCTGACAAACAACAGACACTACGGATCCACGGGCAAGGGGTATACGGGAGCCCCTCGATGGTACACACACGCAGCGGTAGCCACTCCGGCCGCAACCCGCAACCGCTCGGCAATGGCAACTTTCGTGAACTGTCACATGCGAAAGAGTTACCCTCATACTGAACTAAAGCCAGAGCCATGTAGCCCTCATGGTTGTACTGCATGTCCCAACTTTTGCTGACAGATAGGGTCCTAAATCTATGTTGCTAAAAAGTCAAGTTTTACTTTAACAGTTCATGTAATTATTAATCAAGATTCAAGATCATGCTTATTTAATGGAGCGCTAGCAATAACTACCCATATGCAAAGATGACCCATAGGATTCCAAGGTTCAAGGTAACAAATCTAGGTAAACCCTATGGTAACAAAATTAGACACATGCATATGATTTGATTTACAAATATCATGAATAGGACATCAAGGAAGATCCCATATAATACTTGCCTTAAATGCTTAGATCCTTTGCTCAACTGCTTCTCAGCTTCAGACGACTGCTTCTTGATCTCCAACGCAAAACTCACAGATTGGACAATAATAACAAATCACCACACAAGCGTCTGATCATACAAAGCATGCAACCATGGCTAAATTAGAACAATACACCAATCAATTAAAAATATTTTAAAAGAAAACTACGCATCTCTACGAACCCATAGCCGCGAAGAACACACTAATCGGAGCTACGAAGATCGAGATACATCTACCGAAAGGTTTGCTTTTATAAAAGAGAACTATAGGCTTTTACCCGATTTTAAAACTATATAAAAGAGTGGATAAGGTATTTTAGAGAAACACCCAAGTTAGATTAAGTCAAAGTTATATTTGGATCTCGAAATAAAAGTAGAACTAATCATAGTTTATATATAAAACAAGTTGCATAGTTATTAATCAAGTTTAGAAGTTAACCATAAAATTACAGTGCTATTAACATGGTATTAAAGATCACTAATAAAAAGGTTACGCCGATACGAAACCAACGCAACTTGAACGGGACGAATCGGATCTAAAACGGAGAAGATACGATTTAAACAGGATTTAGAGTTTAAACTTGAATTTAAAAAGGCATTAAATAAATATTTATTTTCAAAGTTTGCAAAACAGATTGATTATGTTTTTAACATGTAGATAAAAACTCTACGAATCTAACGCAATTTGAAAGGATCAAATCGGAGTTAAAACGAATATTTTATAAACAGTTGAAAACTGATGGTAGAACTGAAATTTTATTTTTGAAATAAAACAATTATCGCGTGGAAATACGCTTTTCAAGGCAAAAAGCGCAGGGCCAACAGGCGCTTTAGATCTGCCCGGTTGCGGTTGGAGTAGGACCGGCTTGGTGGCGGCGGCTGCTCTCGGCGTGGAGAAAGGAGGGGGCTAAGGGCGGGGGGGGGGGGGGGGGGGGGGGTTTATAGGGGGAGGGGCTGGCGGCTAGGGTTGGGGCGGCTGGGCCGGGGGGGGGGGGGAAGGCCTGCTGCGGGTGGGCCGCGCACGCTGGGGCAGGGGAGGGGGAGCGGCCTGCTGCGGCGCTGGGCCTGCTGGCGCGGGCGGGGGGGGGGGGGGGGGGGGAACTGGGCCGACGGGGGGGGGGGGGGGGAGGAGAGGAGCTGGGCTGGCTCGGGCGAGGCCCAAGAGGGAGAGGAGAGGGGGAGGGAGAGTTGGGCTGGGAGGGAGAGAGGGTTTCTCTTTTTTTATTTCATTTTTCTTCAAAGCTAAATTCCAAACACATTTTGAATCAAAATTTGCATTTTGAAACTAAACCACTCAAACAAGAATCTAAAATGCACCAACATGTATGCGCAAACATGTTACTAATTAAAGGGCAAATTTTAATTTAATGAAAACTTTTTATTTTCCTAAATTCCCATGAGCATAAAAATCATAATTAAATCATTTAAACCTATTTTCTTAAAAAGCAAAATTTGGGGTGTTACAATCGCGGCGGCGACCGCGACCTGTCAAGGAATTTGGCTTGCGCGCCTCTTTGCAGACCTGCTTGACATCGAGGCCTGCGCTCCAACTCTGAGGGTGGACAATAAGTCTGCCATCTCTCTGATCAAGAACCCAGTGCACCACGACCGGACTAAACACATCGACGTTAAGTACCACTACGTCCAGGAGTGTGCAGATCGGGGCTTGATTCATGTTCGGTTCATCGGAACGGCGGAACAGCTTGGTGACATCCTCACCAAAGCACTCGGACGTCTCAAGTACGAAGAACTTCGCAGCAAGATCGGCCTCACCAAGCTCCTCACCACCGGCAGCAGGACTTAGGGAGTGATTTGTTAGCAAATAAGTCTGTTGTCGGATATGTACAGTAGGATAGCTGAATTCTGTTAGCTTTCTGTTAGCGCAAGGTAGCCGCACATGTCGTACTCGTCGTGTGCGTTTTCCACAGCACGTCCCAGCGACTTGGGATGGCACTTCGTGAGCACGAACGTGCTGTGATTGTCTCGGCCACTAAGGCCTTGTATTGCCTTTATTTACTGCAATCTAAATCGAAAATGCTGCCAGTTGACAACACCAAAAACCTGCCTGTTCAGAGTTCGTCTTCGAGTTCATAGCGGGAGAGAGAGAGTTCACCGGAGTTTCTTTCTCCGGCGATCTTCTGACACGTAATACTGTAAGTTTTCCGGATCAGATTGCTTGCGGTGACGAAGTCTCGGTTCCAGGCAATGGCAATACCGCCTCTGGTCTCCTTAGCAGGCAAGTACTCCATCATCCAGAGAGGGTTTCCCAAGACTCAGAGCACAGTCTATCATCGATTTGACTTAATTTTGTTTCTTGGAGACAGATGATGTGCGGCGACGATTGTTGAATCAGCAGCTTGACTGCCTCTCGTTGGTGAAGGAGGCAGAGGCCACAGATTAGGAGGCGCAGACAGCGGCTACTTGGCAATGACAACGATGAGCTCCATAGTGGCGAGACGATGGATGGCGTTGCCAGGCAATGGCAAAGGAAGCGTGGTTGCCGCAACACCATTTGGGTTCGCGGTCGCGATGCTTTGTTGTATGGCCAAAGGTGGCAGAGGAGACACCATCGTGGCTCGCATGAGCGTGGCTGAATAGGTGCTCGTGAAGCTTGTATATATGGTTGGGCCATGGAGGCACCGCCATAGCTTGTTGCGGCCCAGAACCAGTGGTGGGACACGTGTAGGACGGTGACATCGTTTTGCGTGACCCTTCGTGAGAAGATATCATACGAAGATATAGATGCATATGCCATCTTTGACGACGGACACTGTTATTGCTGAGAAAAAACAGAAGAGGAGACTTTATTTTTAACTAGTATCCTTGTTTATCGGGTGCGAGATAGATTCCGAGATTTTGAGAATTTGGCCCTTAGATTTTTATCATCTCATCTTTTATCACTCCCATTTGGGTGCCTCGTGGTTCTTTTTAAATGAGTTCCTAGAATTATTGTGGTTCGGCCTTATAAAATTACAGCTCAACGCTCTCAGGGCTCAGTCTTGAGTTTTTTTTTTTTTTTGAAATGTGCTCAGTCATGATGCCGTTGCATGGTGACACGGCACAAAAGGCAAAAAACTGGCTTGTTGATTTTAATTAGGTTTGGCTCATTTTTAGTTCAATTAAATAGACCCTAAGATCCATTTAAATGAACTGATCAGCTACGTACGTTATTTTCGATCCAATCTTATTGAGTTATTGTGCCACCTTTGTCCACCACTTTGAGCAGACATTTTGTTATTTTCTAAATTAAATTGTGCTTACATTTACCTAAATCTCAAACAACGCTATGGTCAACCATAAGCAATAAGTATCATTTTTCTATCATAAGAACCTATTTGACAATGTTCTGCTCTTTTAAAAACAGTTGTATTGTTTACTTTTGTGGAGAAGCAATAAATCCTAACACTTTCTTCCCTAATATAAAATGGCTCATGCTTCTCTGTAGCTTCTCCGGTAAAAGCTCTTTTCCACGCTAGTGTTTCATAGAACTCTTTTCTACACTACTACTGTTTGATACCAAAGTATCATCATGCATGTCGTAAACACAACTGGATTTGGCGATACGCTCTGGCTGAAACCTCCATGTCAGTCAGTATCTTATATGATCATATCATCCAGTGATGTTTACACATTCATTTATTTTGTTGAAGGTCACTCGTACTACATTACTAGCGCATTTGCATACTAGCAAAAGCTTACCTACATGTGGCGGAGCCAGAAATTTTATGGAGCTCGGACGAGATATAACGCTAGTAAAAACTCTCCCCAACCCAGAAACTATATTGTTTCTATATTTATTAATTAGGATGTTGAAATAAATAAAAAATGATATGTCATTGCAATTAAAGAAGGAAGAATAAATAACTTCTTAATAAGAAACTATACACGGAAGCAAGAAACGAAAAGATGTGATATATATATATATATATATATATAAAAGTCAGATAAAAGATAAGTGATAGGATAAAATATAGTCTTTTATACAACAACGAGCGTATCAAATTGCAGCCTTTTCTTTTATAGATGGATTTATATACAACAACGAGCGTATAAATTTGGGGCTTAGGGTCTCTTTGGTTCATGGCTCCATTTACCGTGCCATATTTTCGGCAAGCTGTGGCTGCCACAGAAAGTTCGGCGAACAAAATTGAAACCAAATTTGTGGCAAAGCTTGGCTCGAAAATGAGTCTATGACGTGTAGGACACACTAGTAAAAAGTGTGACACGCTGAAGTTGTGGCAGCGAACCAAACAACTACCAGAAAAAATATGGCATGACTAATTTTTTATCAGACCAAGAGAGGAGCCCGGCCACTCGCCCAGGGTGGCCGGGCCTTGGCTCCGCCCATACAACTGGTAGTTGACGAGCTGTCGCGGTGTAGCAAAAACAAACGCAAACGGAAAAGAAGTGGAAAAGGCGCCATTATTGACTCCACGGCGGTTGAGCATCATCATCAAATAATCGGTCGAGAAAACAAATAAAAATAAGCAGCATCTCGGCTGACGGCATCCACCACGCACCCATTCTGTTTGTAAGGACTGCCTCTGCAGTTTGCACAAGCGAACAAATCAAATCAATTAAATAAAAGAAGCCAAAACGCTTACGGATTCATGGCACTTCTCCAGGGTGTATTTTTTTCGGTCCAGTATCTTGTGTCTCGAAGTCAATTTGACGGACGGACGCTATATACGACTGCGAACCAACAGACCAGGAGGACAACGCAGAAGACTGGAACAGCGCCAGCGGCGGCAAGGGATTCTGCCTCTCGATCTCCCTCTCCGTTCGGTATGTTCTCCTCTGGTCCTGCCTTTCTTCCTTTCACTAGATTCCTGAGTCCCGCTTTGAGCTGAGATGGATTCATCCCAGTGGTGTTCTGGGTGCTCCTGTTTCTTGATTTCTTGCGGGAAATTTGTACTGCTACGCATTGGCTTCATTCCGCTTAGGAGATTCACCCATCTAATCTTATTTAGGGGTTCAAAATTTTGTACCATCAAAACGAAGAAGATTGTTGCGCTGTGATATTGTCCATATGCACAAGTAACACCAGAAATTTTCCTCCACCTTTCCAACAGTATGGAATGTTCATTTAAATTTCGAAACTATAAGCTATAGACAGGTTCTGTCCCTGCAACTTCACAACCTTGCATTTGAATGCATCTGTACAGTCGAATTGGCAAGGACTGACTTTTACTTCACTTTTGAATTGAATCCAGAACTTAGGCATTACTGTTTACGGAATACGATCACAAGATTCTCGACATTATGTTTTGGTAAGATTCCCCTGAGGTAAAAAATAACAATGTTTAAAACCAATGGCATCTTTAATGTTAGATGTATACATGTTCTAGTTTACTATTGTTTCTCCTGAAGCTCATAAGGCCGTTGTCATATTTGTTTCAATTGAACTGTGCTCTTGCAGATCTTCTCGAAGTTTGCGCTTTGCTTAATATTCCACTGGATGATGGGTTGTCTGCAAACAAAACACGCCAGTCGATCGCCGCACTTGCTGGATACACGGGAAGCTGTGGCCCTTGCTGCTGAAACACCTTGTGAGAAAGTGGATCTTCCAGATTTTATTAATATTGCTACTGGAACACTGCATGAGAATTGAATCATCTTTCATAAGAATGAGGAATCGATGGATTGCTTTCAGATATACTGCCACATCTTCCTGCTCACATCCATGTGTTGATATTGTAGATTTTAGATGCATCAACAATTCAATAGTGCAGGCTAGCATTACATTTTTCGTAGTTTTTGGGTCAAACAAGTCCAATTAAAACACTAGGGCATTGCTTCCTCTCTAGCTAACTTTGATACCCATGTATTCTTGTGTACTTGTGTTTTAGAACTAGTTTGTTAATCTCCGCCTATTGTTGCAGTTACAGTGAGTGAAGTTGAAGCACTGCATGATCTCTTCCGGAAAATAAGTAATTCAATTGTTAAAGATAATCTAATTCATAAGGTACTTTCCATTTTCCAAAGCATAATTTTGGATGGGTAACAAACTAATTTTTTTGTGATAAATTGGTTTAATATGTCTCCTTTTTCATTTTTTCTTTTTTCCAGGAAGAATTCCACCTTGCTCTCTTTAGGAGCAAGAAGAAGCAAAATCTCTTTGTTGATAGGGTAAGAGTATCAATTATGTCAAGTTTTCAGTTCCAAAATGTTGCTCACGACTTTATTTATTGTAAAAAGAACAGCTTCTCTAAGTCTTTCCTCCCAAACAAATACCTGATGATTGTTTGTTGATGAGAATTTTTTTACTAATCGCTTTTATCAGTAAAAGTAAGCACCCATCTGTCATCTCTGTAAAAGCATTTTTACTTCAGTGTCATAGTTGTAGCTTATGTGCAGTTTTAAATCATGGATTGATGGAGTGTGATATCTTTTATCAGTAAACGTCAGCACCTCATCTGTCAGCTCTGTAAAAGCATTTCTACTTCAGTGTCATAGTTGTAGCTTCTGTGTTGTTTTAAATCATGAATTGGCAGAGTGTGATATACAAGGCTTCAAGTCTTCAACATAGGGTTGATAATGATGATGATTTATGCTTTTCAAGAATAAATTCAATGTGGTAGTGTTGTATAGCCTTAAATCAGTTGTCTGTGGTAGCGACATAATATTGCAGGGAAATAATTCTCTCATAATTCTTGGAGCATGGACTGTATGGACTCATCGCAACACGTGTGTTTTCGATGGAGCAGCCCCTGATATTGCAAGAGCTCTGATCATTGCTGGAGAAGAGTGAAAACTATGGTTGTTGGCTGGGGCTCGAGGACTTTCCCTCCGGACGTCCCCCCACTCAGAATAATAGGTTTCCTGGTGCTGCTGTTGGTCGCCCTTTGAAATAGAGACGGGTGCACTGTTCTTCATAAGGATCAGAGAGTTTTGTGGGAGTTCTGTGTGAGTTGGCATGAGTTGGTGTGAGTGTGTGGGCTTGCCTTTTGGCTGGCGTAGGGTGTGTTGTATGGGTTTTTCCCTTTTTTTTACTTCTTAATATATGATGCACAACTCTCCTGTGTTTTTCAAGAAAAAATTTATTATAACAAAGCTCAAAAACAAATTGCAGGTATTTGACTTGTTTGATCAAAAACAAAATGGTGTAATTGAATTTGGTGAATTTGTTCGATCTCTTAGTGTGTTTCATCCAGATGCACCAGAAGAACAAAAAGTTGCATGTAAGAAAGTATTCTACTTAGACTCAGAACCAGAAAGTGCGGTTTGGTTTCTTTAGATAATTATTTTTATTTGATTACTGCAGTTGCATTTAAGTTGTATGACTTAAGACAGACAGGCTTTATAGGACGGCATGAGGTAAGCATTGTTTTTCTTTTCATTAGTTACTTTCCGGCTTTGAGTGAATGAACGTAATGGTGTACATCCTTGTATCTCATTGCACTATGGCTGCATCCCTGATTCCTTGTTATTGAATATTGATATTAGGCGTTCACGTCAGAGAGGTTTTGTGTCTCTTTCCTTTTTCACTTGAAATCTGCAGTAAGCACACAGAAATTGAGATCAATTACAAGAAATTGTGTTTCTGCAACTGATTAATTTTGAAATCATGTGAAAATAGTTCCTTCTGAAACTACCTTAGTATATTTTCAGTGGCATCTGAAGTAAGTTACAAAAACTTGAGAAAGCCCATCTTTGAAAACTTATTTCAAATATAATATATATATATATTTTTTGCGATCATTATTTCAAGTATAATAGATCAGGATTAGATGGATAAACGTTACTCAGTTGTATTTCTGAGTAATATATGGTCTGTAGAGAATTTCATTCTTATGATGTAATACCAATTGATTGCTGTATATTGTTCTCTTTGGTTTGAAATGCCAATAGATGAACTGATTATCTTAGCTGGACCTTTTGTGAATGGTATTTTGACCATCTATCCCTTTAGTCATGTCTATTGCAGTGAGCATGCCAGTTCTGCCTAAAATATGATTGTTAGGAATATTTCTCACTATTCTCTGTCACTTACAGTTAAAGGAGATGGTGTTGGCTCTGCTGGACGAATCAGATTTGGATATTGCGAGCGATTCTGTCGAGATGATTGTTGATAGGGTAAGAAAGCATTTCATCCATGTGGTCCTCTGTGGTGCAGTGTCCTAAACCCCAAGACTACAAAACAAATATATCCATTTTGCATGGTGCTTAATCTTTTGATGTTCGTTGTTGATAGACATTTGATCAGGCTGACACAAAAGGTATGGGAGGATAGATCAAGAAGAATGGACTGAATATGCTAAAGATAATCCATACGTGCTGAGGAATATGACCCTGCCATACCTCAAGTAAGTCTGAATATGCTAAAGATAATCCATACGTGCTGAGTTTTCATAATATTTCTCAGTGGTATAGTAGCAGGACACCTTGGTCAATAGAGTTGCCCTGTCATTTGACATTTTTGAAAGAAGAATATAAATGTGACCATAGAAGTCTATTAGGGTTGCATCAGCTTTGTTTGTGGTGGGAGAATGTCTTTCTTTGTTTACATGAAATTTTTGCCCTGTGGATTGCATTCGCATGAAATGTCCTTTTTTTTATGAAACTATGAATACCCTTCTTTGACTTACTATTGGTTGCTCATATTCCTCAGGGATATTACTATGGTATTCCCAAGCTTTGTGATACACTCAGAAATCAGTGAAACAGACATGGCTGTCTAACCTGAAAAGTAACTGCAAACTTGCAACTCTCTGTACATCCTGATCTATATATTAATGATGAAAGGGTGCACTTGAATCTTTTCATCAAGAAAAGGTTTGCAATGCTTCTCTCGTGAATAGAAATTGTGGACTGGTGTAAATGGTGGAAATAGGAAATTTGTTTTGTTATCTTACCAACAAGCAAAAGAGCAATGTAGCATATAACTAAAGCATTACTGACCAAGCGTACAATCACACGGCAATTTTTCCATTGTTGGCTGATCTTTCTATTATTTCCTCTTTTAAGTTGGACAATGCTTTTCTTTTTCTTTTTGATGAGATGGGTGTTGAATAATGCTTAGCTTAGGAAGTTCCAGCCTTGTAGATCAAGTACACAATTGAATTCATGATCATCCAAACAAAAAGGGTGTACCACAAATTGATGTTTACCTGTTCTCACGAAAAAGGGTTATTATTGCTCTATGAGAATAAGTTAATATATGATTCTTTCATTAAACATTTGTGACATTACTACAATATCTGTGAGTTTTTTATTTAATTTTATTGTAAATAAATACCCATAAGAGCAGAAATTTATCAATAACTTCAAATATTCATACGGATCCACGTATCGTTAATTTGTCCAATCCTGGAGTGTGAATCAATTACACAAAACTGTGTTGTTTCGTTTTAGGCATACAATTTTGCCTGCATGTAAACCCCCAATACAAAACATGAATCTGCTCCTATACACAAGTCATAAATTCTCGACAGTATCTAACTAGAAGAACCTGTCTTCCTAAGGGGAAATTTGATACTAGACACACTCACAATTAACTCCATTTGCTGCTGGACACTGAAAATAGTAAGATTTGCTGGAGGACATCATGCGCAATAAATTATTTTAAAAATGTAATATAAAATTATATAAGTGCCAAAAAATATACTATAAAATCTTCTATATTTTACATGATGAGAACTATACAACAAAAATATTGTTTTGCACTGAAATTATCATTTTGCCCCTCTGCACAAATAGATAAAGATAATCATTATTAATTTTTTAATATATTTATAAGACATTAAAAATCATGAAAAAATCATAGAATATGTATATCACTAAATTATGACAATGCTAAAAATATTAGCTCGAAATAATGAAATTTAATATACCAATTAAGCTTAACATGACATAAATCTATAACTCAGTCATGCTAATTATACCATTATAAACTTTATTACTTTGAGCTAATATTTTTAGCATAGTCAAGATTTGATGATATACGCATTCTATGATTTTCCAAGATTTTTGTATCCTATAGACATATTAACAAATCAATCATGGTTAAATTTGTCTATTTTTGAAGAGGAGTAAAATGACCATTTTAATACAAAACAATATTTTACCGTGTAGTTCTCATCATGTATAGTGTAGTAGATTTTTATAATACAATTTTCAGACGCTTATATGATTTTGTAGCTATTTTATAAAAATATTTTATTGTGCATGATGTCCACTAGTAAATTTGATAAAAAAAAATAAAGTGTCTTCTAGCAAATCTCACTATTTTTAGTGTCGATCATTTGCCATGTCTAGTAGCAAATTTTCCCCAAGGATAAATAATTTCCTGCTAGTATTATATAGTATTCGTCTCTATTTGGTGATAAACAAACTGTTTTAAAATAGAAGGCATGATTTGACTTAGTGCGGTTTTTAAGATCAAATTTTAACCACTAATTTCCTGTAATACATAATTTATGGTAACAAAAGTTTAATCCTTAAAAACTATTTCTAAATACAAACCCAACGTAATTGTTTTACTTTTTATATGGTTATAGGCTAATTATTGGTTAAATATAACATAGTCCAAATTTTAAAGTACATACATGCCTTACATCTTGAGTTGGAGAGAATAACATGCAAATACAATTATAGGCCATTATAGTTTTTATGTCATTTTTAGGGTACGTTTGGTAGAGTTCTGGTTCCAGCTTCTTTAGTGGAGTAATTTTTTTGAGCTTCAACTATTTTTGTTAGAACATTTGGTAAATATATAGCTTCTTATATGGATAAAAGGAGTGAAATGTCTACAATACCTTTCTCTTTTTTTTATATTTTATTTATTTATTCATTTATCCTTTGACGAGTTGACTTTCAATTTGTTAATTTTTTACTTGAATTTTTCCTCTCTCCTTTTCCTATACTAGTATATTATTCGTGCTAATGTGGTCACATTTGATCCCGATCTTTATCTTTGCTGCATATACCAGAACAATCGCAAACAACCAAACCAACAAATAAATCAGCAAAACTATCACCACCAACGATCAAAATCTATAAACACAACCGGATTGCAGCAATGAGCCAATGACGGTACAAGCTAGATGGTGCACTTGAAATCTACCATATTAATTCACCATCTTTTTCTTTCCTTGGTCCACTCAAAAAAATGTCCCACACTGAAGAGTCCCTCATCCATCCACAAAAAAAAGTGTACCCAGAAAAACGACAACATTAAAATCTACTATCTAGATTTAAGCTGAGACTCCTCTCTCCTTACTCATTCAAATCGAACGGTGCAGATCGTTTGTGTCAAAAAAAACGTGGCTCCTCATCTACCCTACTCCCACGCAGCCGCCGATCACGCACGCGACTTGCAGCACCCAAAAAACACAACGCACGCACGCAACGGCCGCCGTTCACGCAACTCACCACGCTGTGACTCACCGACGCGTCGAACCTGGACCACGACGACGGAGCGGGAGGTGCTGCTGGGGTTAACGGGGTGCCTCGCCGCCAAAAAAACAGCGGACGGGGGCGTCCTCGGTGGGACGAGCCACACGCACGCATGAGAAAATATGGTAGATGAGCGAGGGCTTGCCGTAGTTGAGGAAGAAGGAAGCGGAGTTGCCGGAGTGGAGGAAAAAAGGGTGTGCGGCAATGGGAGCACGAGCTCCGCCCTTTGCGCCATCGTGCCTAGCCCCAGCAAGCGGCCATGGGAGCACGGGCTCCGCCCCTGGCCCCGGCGAGATCCGCTCCTGACGCCGTCATGCCCGGCCCCGGCGAGCCGCGAGGAGGTCCTCGGCGCAAGATCTAGGGTTGGCCTGTCGTCGCAACACAGAAGGCACCGGGTGGCGCGCGATTGGGCTCACGGGTGGGGTGGCCAGCCGAGCTCCCTTCCCCGCTGCCGAGCTCCGCCCCGCCACCACGCAGGCGAGCGCCGCCGAGCTCCGCCCCCGCCACCACGTGGGCGAGCACCGGCTAGCCGCCGCGCGGGCTAGCTCCGCCCCCCCGCTGTGCAGCCGTGCTCCGCCCGCCGCCGCGAGAGGATGCAGACGACACGCGAGAGGATGCAGACGACACGCGAGCGGGTCACGGGCCGCCATGCTCGCGTGCGGGTGGGGAAAAGAGATGAGGAGAGAAAAAAGAAAAAGGGAAAAAATGTTATGTGGGCCCCACCTGTCAGTTGCTCATCCCACTTTTTATGTCTCTCAAACCAAACAGAAAATGGATTGATCCCGGTCCTCTCTAACCAAACAGAAAATGAAATCATCCACTACTACAGAATCGACAATCACTGCCGGCCCATCACTGCCGGTTGTATTTGGGCCGGCAGTGATGCCTCTTCACTGCCGGTTCTGTCTCTGACAGACCCCCAATTATCGGGGGCTGGGGCAGAACCGACAGTGAATTTCAACATCACTGCCGGTTCGTGGCTTGAACCGGCAGTAATGTCTCTCTGTCGTATCACTGCCGGTTCAAGCCACGAACCGGCAGTGATAAGGCGATTCACTGCCGGTTCGTGGCTTGAACCGACAGTGATACGACTATGTTTTTATTTAAGCAGGCACTGGCGCGCTCCGAAATGTTCAGACGCGCGTCAGTGCCCACTCAGCCGTCGCTCCACTCCCTCCACGCCGCCGTAGCACGCCGCCTCCGCTCCACGCCGCCGCCGCCGCGTGAAGGCCGCAGGAGGACGGCGCTCCACGCCACCGTCCTCGCCACGGTGAAGGCCGCAGGAGGACGAACCTTCCTCCACGACGCCCGTCCACCTCCCTCCACGGTACCATGGTGTTCGACGAAATGCCTATTTGAGATGTTATTTGATATGTTATATGAAATTTAATATGGATAATATATAGATTTGATAGATAGATAGGTAGAGATAGATAGGTAGAGAGGGATAAATAATCTTAGTATATGCTATTTGATATGTGATATGAAATTTAATATAGATATAGATAGATAGGTAGAGATAGATAGATAGAGAGAGATAGATAATCTTAGTATATGCTATTTGATATGTGATATGAAATTTAATATAGATATAGATAGATAGGTAGAGATAGATAGAGAGATAGATAGATAGATGAAATATAATCTGAGTATATGTGATTTAATATATAGATGGCTGGACGTCGTAATCTCCCACCACCGGAGGAAATTGGTTGGAATGGTTATTGTACTTGGATGGGTTTCGATCCGGTATTCCCGGTAGCCCCACGGAATTTTCCAAACATAGTAAGTTAGTCAAAATATGTTTCATATGTACGACTAGATCATCAAAGTTATTAATTAACATGTCTTATATGTAATGTAGATGATTGATCTAGTTGTTTGGCTTAAATCAACACTCGCCTATTTTGGGGTTGACAATGTGGATGTTCAGATTAATCATGTAAACAATGGTCCAGAACTCCAATGTTGTATTTCATTTTCAATTGCCATTAGGATGGGTCATGGTCGTGGTCGTGGTCGTGGTAGTGGTCATGGTCGTGGTGGTGTTGGCGGGCGCAATGTGTTACAAATCTCAGAGGTGGGAATACAGACAAGCCAGCGGGGTGTTGCTATTAAGTATGCCGTCTATTCTTGTGTTGTCACACTCTCAAGAAATAGGATCACACTTCCTACTCTGTCTTCAGTGAAGATTGAAGCATTAATCGCAACATGTATCCTGATATTTGGGGTTTATGTGCACGAATGGCTCAGAACTCGTCAAAGGTAAGTTTAAGACTCATAACTTACACCTAGATTTGTTGTTATATGTTGTCAATATTGCTCTCATAATTAACCCTATACTTATAGGTAGAGGAGTATGACATGACCTATGCAGGGTGTAGTTTTGAAGTCATTCTGAACCAAGTAATGGATGCATTGGGTTATGACTGGCAATATGCTGATGAAGAGCCAACACTAACTACTGCAGGCTTTCAAGAAAAGTTGGTTGCGACTAAAAAGAGAAACCCACCAACTACTCGACCACCGTTAAACGTAGTTAGTACACCATGTGCTCGTTAGTGTGAAGAAACAGAGAGTGTACTATTTAATACGTTGTTGTTCATCGATGAGATTATTGGTTACAAGATAGGTGACTTACACTTCTCTGATTTGGTAGTACTAAATCGTTGAACTATTGTAATGTACAATAAGTTTAAGACACATCTATGAATTTCTGTAATATAAATATTGATGGTTTCTGTAATATAATGTTGATGGTTTCTGTAATAAATGTAAATTATAAAAATTAAATCACTGCCGGATCACTTAGAACCGGCAGTGATATCCTACATTCACTGTCGGTTGGTTAAATGAACCGGCAGTGATGGCTCAAGCATCACTGCCAGTTTGTAATACGAACTGGCAGTGATGCTTGAGCCGTCACTGACGGTTTGACATAATCGGCAGTGATGGCTTGGCCTCATCACTGCCGAATTGTCAGTGCCGGTTCAAAAACTACCACTGAATTGGAGTTTTGAGTCGTCACTGTTTTGATGTTCTGTAGTAGTGATCATGTCGTCAGAACCATCCCATGAAACCTTGACTCCCAACCAAACGCACCCTCGATTTCATCGGCGTATGTATCTCCACCTCCATGGTCTTGTGCCTGTCTCTGAACCATCGCTTTTAATTGGTTACTTTTAATTGGTTGCGTCAATTTTTTATCTGAACCTCATCGGCTCTTCAATTGGTCTGCGTCAATTTTTAATATTTGTCTGATGCAGTGTCATTTTAGTCTACCGTTCATCAGATCGTCTGATCTTCGCCTGCCTCTGCACGGACATGATCTCACAGCCTGCCGTCCCTGTGTTCCTGTTGAGTAATTGTGTTCACATTCTCAAATTTAAACTGGCCTATTGTTCTTCAAAAGTAACCAAGTCCGGAACAGTAAACATCTTAAGGATTGGTAATTTGATGCTAAATAACTCAAAGTTTTAAATTTTTCTATATGATTACCGGCTCGGCTCTTAAGGACAAAATATGAAGATGCCACGAGACGGACTTACTGTGCTGAGCGATGTAACAAACATACACACTCCAGGTAAATGCATACACACCTATTCCCACTTTTTTTAGCTGTCATTTTTTATTTTGAGATATCATTTGACCGGTTCGTCTAATTAAAAAAAATTAAAAAAACTAAATAATACATAAGCATATCAACAGCTTGCAGTGAAGAACAATGAAAGAAAGAGGAAAGAAATAGGAAGCAATGTGAGTACCCTAGAACAATCCATTGCGTTAGCACGAGCATTATAATAGTGATAGCTAATGAGTTGTTTATGTGCTTTTGAAAAGTAAGTGTATAAACCCATAAAAGACTCGTGGACCCTTAGTTTTTGTATAGATCACCTTCCAAGTTATTTTTTGCTTCACAAACTTTGTAGTTTTCTTGAAAGGTGGCATTAAAGCACTCTTAGGGCACATGATACTTAATACAACCAACCTGCATGTGCTGGCTGCATTTCTCATTTATTTCAAGGATTAAGTCCACTTTTACCCCCTTAACTATCATGTCCGTCTAATTTTTACCCTCAACTCCAAAACCATCTGGTTTAGACACTCCAACTTGTAAAACCAGTCATTAAAGATCCCTGGACACAATTAAGGCGGTTTTGACAATCCACGTGGCGTTGACCGCCACGTTGGCGCATGGGTCCTCTCACTGACAGGTGGGACCCACTTGTCAGCTCCATCTTCCACCTCCAACACTTATAGATAGGGATAGGGATAGGGAGAGGGAGAGGGAGAGGGAGAGGGAGAGAGCTTGGCCCTGGCCCCGGCGGCGCGGCTGTTTGGTGCGTCGGCGAGCTCAGCCTAGGCCCCAGCGGTGCAGCTGCTCGACGCGTGTGCGAGCTGCTGCATGCCAGACGCCCAGACTCTCTCTCAATCCCGGCCATTCCCTTGTTTCGTCTCATAGGCTTCATCATCAAGCTCTCGAGATCCAAGAAACAAACCATCTCGACCTGCGAAGGTGTACACGGTGACTACTCTCCGTGCGCGCGTGCCATGGGCGACGACGGCGAGAAGGCGAGCGGCGGCGGCGACGGGCATATCAAGCAGATCGTGTGGCTACGAGAGCTGCTGCACAAGTGGCACTTGATGGCGCTGGGAGCGAAGCAGCAGCGGGAGGGGAGGAGAACGACAAGGCGGAGGCGGTGGCGTCGGCGATCCCGCCATTCGTGCTGCAGCTGTTGCAGCGCGCGGAGACGGCGGACTCGGTGGTCTCGGACGACGAGACTGCCACAGCCCGGAGCCGCCGCCGGACGTCCCCCGGAGCTACTGCCCCGTGTACGTCAGGCCCGAGCAGCGGCGGTTCGTGATCCCGACCAGCTACCTTGCACACCCCGTGTTCTGGCTCCTGCTAGAGAAGGCCGAGGGGGAGTTCGGGTTCCGCCACCAAGGCGCGCTCGCCATCCCCTGCGAGACAGAGACCGAGACCTCTCCCTCTCCCTGCGAGATAGAGACCGAGACCTCTCCCTCTCCCTCTCCATCTTCCACCTCCAACACGGTCTATGTTGGAGGTGGAAGATGGAGCTGACAAGTGGGTCTCACTTGTCAGTAAGAGGACCCCGCGCGCAACGTGGATGTCAACGCCACGTGGACTGTTAAAACCGCCTCAATCGTGGCCAGGGATCTTTAATGACTGGTTTTGCAAGTTAGAGTGCCTAAATCAGACGGTTTTGGAGTTGGGGGCAAAAATTGACTTTTGCTACGGTACTACGGAATGAATATGAATTGTCCATTTATTCTGATCGTATTTATTGAATTTTTATTTTATAAAAATAGGTTGCCGCCGTCGGCGAAGGAGCAGCCTTTCAACGGCGTTAGCGGGGCAGTTCGTGGCGGCGGAGCCTCCCTCGGGCTGCGTCGTCCAGGCGGCAGCGCGTACGGGGCGTCGAATGGCGGCGTCAAGGTGACGTACGACGCGTCCAGCAGCGGGGGCGTCCGGCGGCGGAGCCTCCGGATGGCTGCGGCGGCGGCGTCGTGGTCCGGCGGTGCCAAGCGGGGCAGTTCGTGGCAGCGAAGCCTCCCTCGGGCTGCGTCGTCCGGACGGTAGCGCGTACGGAGTGTCGAGTGGCGGCGTCAAGGCGACGTACGACACGTTCAGCAGCAGGGGCGTCCGGCGACGGAGCCTCCGGATGGCTGCGGCGGCGGCGCCGTGGTCCAGCGGTGCCGAGCGGGGCAGTTCGTGGTGGCGGTGCCTCCCTCGGGCTACGTCGTCCAGGCGGCAGCGCGTATGGAGTGTCGAGTGGCGGCGTCAAAGCGACGTACGACGCGTCCAGCAGCGGGTGCGTCCGGCGATGGAGCCTCCGGATGGCTGCGGCGGCATCATTACCGGCCGCATGGTGTTTTATTTTTTTTGTTTTTTATTTATTAATTTATTTAGTAAATTATTAAGTTTAGAAAAATCAACGGTCCAGATTTGATTTAAGATATTACCTCCTGAGAGGTAACCGGAGTACCTGAGCATTGACCGCAAAAATTAGACGAACATAATAGTTGAGGGGCTAAAAATAGACTTAATCCTTGTTTCAAAGGCTTTCGGCTGATTCTTAAGATCGTCTCCCCTTGTCCTCTCAAATGTGTCATACTGACCTTTGTAAGCATGTAGTTTTCTACCATGTATCCAGTTTAAACTTTAAATCCACACAAGAAAACAAAAATATGCTAATGCAAATTTGGTCAAATTAGCTCCTATGAAATGATATTGAGTGTTCATAAGTATATTCAAAAACTCCCTTGCCTGTGATACAGCAATGAATGTCTTTGGCCACTTCAGGAGATACGTTTCTAGCCATAACACAGCATGAAGATCAAGATGGGTCTAGAAAGTGATACATCATTAGCATGTGTGAGCAAGCGAAGAAAAATAACCCCATATTTCCAACTTACTGTCGGCTCATCAAGTACTAGCAAATGAACAGAGCACGTGCTAGAGCTATTCTCATGCGCCATCCACCATAAAATTGTATTGTACGCTTATGTTGCATTACTGGAGTAAAACCAAAAGACCCTGTAAACAACTCCTCCATTCAGAACAGTACAAAACATCAAGGAAATGTGATTGCCCTTATTGAGGATTATGTACATACTAACGCCTGAAAGAAAGGAGGGAAATTTAAAATTTTGACATCGATGCCAGCGGTGTCCATCGAGATGCCCTCCTTAATTTGGCAATAACAAATTTGCCACATAAATAGTTCTAGACATCTAATTTTTGCCACTTTTGGTGTCGTGCTAGTCCAAATCAGCTTGTCAACTAGGATAGATCACGAGAAAAGACAGTGCTGCCCATGGGTCTTTATCCCTCTCACCTCTCGGCCAGCCCTGCCGCATCTTCCTCTTCTGTCACGGCGATTTCGACGTCAACTCCCACCGGACGTGCCCAGCCCCGGCCACCAGCGGCGTCGCAACCCGCGTGACGTTATAGGTGCGGCCCACGGTGGCCCCGTGCCCGTTGTCGAGGATGTCCCCGCCGTTTTCGACCATCGCGGCGGTCGTCATCAGCGCCGACTGTACCATGGCCGGCGTCCAGCTTGGATGCTTCTTCTTGATCAGCGTCGCGATGCCAGCGACGTGCGGGCACACCATGGAAGTCCCCGAGATGATGTTGTAGTTCACTCTCCTCCCGTCGGGAATGGGTAGTATTCTGGGCTGTAAAACAAATAAAAATTTGGAGCTATCTCGATTTGTTATACTGTACTAGATAGCTCACTGGAAGTGTAAGAGTTTCAATTTCTTCAGGCAACTAAAGTTAATATAGACATCAAATGTGAGCTCGAAGCAATGCCCATTAAGAAAAGATGAACCCTGAAGCAATAAGGTGCTCCTAAAAAGATTAGATAGTTTCTCCTGTAGTCTCTTTCAACTATAGTTCCAACATATTCTACCAATTTGACCTCAAGGTGTCAATGATAAACCCATATATATATATATATATATATATATATATATATATATATATATATATATAGACACTCCGCATTTTGAGCAGTCGGATGCCTCACAAATTTAGTTGTCAATGATAAGGACATATAAAACTAATCTCTACTACAAGTCTATCTCAACATACAATCCATCCACATCGTCCTCCACTAACAATCCACATCATGTTCCACTAATAGCCATATCATCTCACTAATTTCTATATATCTCTTATAAAGCTAAATGAAAGGAGACGTCTAAGAGGGGGAGGGTGAATTAGACAAGTTAAAACTCTAGGTCTAAACTATGGCCTCTTTTTCTAACCTTAACAAAACTTATGCAAGAAGATAAACTATCTAGATGTGCAACTAAGGTTTTACTAAGTGTTGCTATCTCTATCGCAAAAGAGGTATGCAACCTACTGAAAGGTCCCTATGTGATTTTGGTAATTGAGTGACAACCTAGGTGAACTAATATGTGTTTGAGTGATATACACAGGAGATTAGTTCACATGTGATTGTGTGATAAAGGAGCTTATTACACATAAGACATGATATGTAGTCATTTTATCAAGGTGGAGAAGATCAAGATGAGGCTTGGCTTGATGGACCAGTTGCAAGTGTGAAGGGCAAGTGAGTGATGCTTGGCACCGAAGGACCAACGCAACGGTTAAGAGCAAGTGAGGTCAAGATCGATGAACCAACACGGTCAGGTGATGATATGAAGTGGATCATGTAATTTGGTGATAGGTTGGTGCATGTGTTGCATCAACATTGGAGGAGATGGAATGGAATGTGCAAGGCAAAGGTATAACTTGTGGGGCATTTCATTTCACCGGTCATAGGTGTGTAGAGAAGTGTATCATCGGGTTTAGGACAGATGGCCGTACTATCAAGAGGGGCAAACTTGTTTGCCACTACTACAAAAATCTTAACCAAGGCGGTCGTTTTTGCTTTTCTGCGGTGGGCAAACAGGGCCGCTTCGGTGGCGGGGTCATGGTTTGCCCGCTGCGGTTAATCGATTAACTGAAGCGGGCATTGTAACATGCCCGTCACGGTTAATGGATTTACTGCAACGGGCGTTGTAACCTGTCCGATACGGTTAATGCATTAACCATGGCGGGCCTGATAACATCGGTCATCTAGTGTCACTTGAGCGATCTAACATTGCGATGCATTAGGATCGAGCGGCGTGGTGAGAGCAAGTTAAAATGCTTTAAAAATATTTATGAAAATGCTAACACACTTGCACTTGGTGGTGGACACATTTGTGTTAGCACATGAAAAAGCAAACGAAGAAGTTTGGAAGTGTTTCTGCTGAGAAACAAGCTCCGGACCAAAGGTCTAGGAAGCTGTCGGTGTCTAAAATGGCGGGGTCTAGACGGCCAACGAGTAAATTTCTAAGCGTGTCGGAGTTCGGATGATTACGCTCGGACAACACAGAGGTTTATACTGGTTCGGGCACGAACGCCCTACGTCCAGTTTGCTGCGGAGTCGTGTTACCGAGCGCAGAGGGCTCGTAGAGGGGAGCTATAGGATTTGGTGAGAGAGGAAAGCGCCTTCCCAGGTCTCGTGCGTATGAGGTTCTTGGTTCTAGTGTGTGTTCGCGTGAATGCGAGTTTGAGTGTGTGCGAATGAGTGTTGGAATGTCGAGAGAGCGAGATTGGAGGTCCATTCTCCCCCTTTATACGTAGGGAGAGATGGAGGAGTACAGTAAGAGAGAGAGGAGTGAACGTGGGCCCGACTTGGGCTGTTGCCGTGGGAGAGCTTTGTCTTCTTTCTGTCTTCCTTCCTGAGGAAGATTGCGCAAGTAGACGTATGTCCGGGTCCTGTTCGTTCTTGTTGTGTTGTAGCCACGCGCCTGGAGACCGGGAACTCTGTTGTTCCCTTACCCGGGCATGGGCGGGGGCTGGTCGCACAGGGCCAAGCGCCCCCGCATTCCGTCGTACAGGGCTGATGACACCGTAATCCCTATTCGAGTGTCCGTCGGAGGTATGGCGCGGGTGTAGTGCGCGTAAGTCGTTGGTTAGGCAGCACAGGACCTTGTACCGCAGGGGGGACATGGGTAGGCATGGCGACTCATGCCTTGAACCCCATCCTTGAGGACGGAGGGCATTGTGGACCTTTTGACTATATGGGCTAGGACGTCCCTAGCCACTGGTGGCGATGAGACCTCCGAGGGCACGTAAACGTCACGGATGACGTCACCCTAGCTCGGACGAGGTGGAAGAATCCCCGAGGGTGGATGACGTAACGAATGACGTCTCCTAGGCTCGGACGGGACGAAGGAGCCCCCGAGGGCAAATGATGTCACAGATGACGCCCCCTTGGCTCGGGCGAGGCGAAGGAGCCCCCGAGGGTAGATGACGTCACGGATGACGTCTCTTGGGCTCGAGCGAGGCGAAGGAGCCCCCGAGGGTGGGTGGCATTACAGATGTCGTCACCCTAGCTCGGGCGAAACGAAGATCCTCCGAGGGGAAGTAGCGGTCTTGGTTGATTTGGGGGCGGGAAGCCCCCGAGGGTGATTTTGTTTTTGCGGAGTGCGGTAAATTGGGTACCCTATTTCTAGGTATCTGACAGTAGCCCCCGAGCCTGCGATGTAGTGAAGGACTACACCGGAGGCTTCCGAGAGTGCTTATGGTGGTTTGGTTTAGTTTTTGTATTCTAGTGGGCGCGCGCGAGCGCACCCACCGGGTGTAGCCCCCGAGGCTTTAGAGCATCTCCAAGAGACTTTGTAAACATACTAGTCAAATTTAGTGATTTAGTTACTCTCTAAAATAGATAATACTAGATTACTCTAACAGACTATGTAAAATGAAGAGTCTAGATGGCTAATGAGGTAGACTATCCAAAGATAGAGAGCGAATGAGGTGGAATGAAGATATTCTAAATTTGGAGAGTCATTTACAGAGTCTGTTGGAGACATCTTTTACTTTCATAATAGCCAAATTTACATTTAGAAAACGATTTGGCTAATATCTTGGAGATGCTCTTAGGAGGGAGATATTTCCTCCTAAGGGCTTATCTGGAAGGCTTGTACAGTGCTTGACCCTTCGCTCCCCTCATGAGGCGGAGTGGGAGTGGATTGCTCCGTACGTCAGAGCTAGAGCTCTGGTTGTACGCCAACCCCGCTGTGGGTTGCACTGTTGGCCTTGGGTTGACGCGCCTTGAGGTGACGAGTCGGCACTGCGTCGTGCCGTCTTTCGGCCAGTACGGATGATTGACCGGTCGAAGATGTATTTGTCAGTTTCGGGGTCTGACTGCGCCCCCTGTAGCCCAAAAGTGGGCGTGCCGTGTCTCTCCCGTTCGAGGAGTGGTGCCAGAGCACTGCTCGCTCTGTGGTCAAGACTCTGAACGGCGTACCCTGAGCCTGCTGTCTGCCTGGCCATTTATAGCCTCTCCGCATCCTCTTGAAGTGGGTACTGGCGTACAGTGCGATGTGGTTGGGAGGCAGTGTTGTAGCCCCACGGGCCGGCCGCCACGTGAGCGCCCTTGGCGAGCTATAAATAGGGGTGGGCGCTTGCTGGGAGATTCACATCTTCACAGTATGGCTTGCCCTAGATTCTTCCTTCGAGGTCTCGTCGGAGAGTCCTTTGAGCCGCCCTGGTGGGCGGCCCTTTGAGAGCAACACCGGATTTAGAGGAATTCTGTGTTGGGGGTGCTTGTGTCCCCTTTCGCTCAGTGGCAGGATTGAGAGGAAGCTCTGCGAGATGTGCATAGATCCCCCCTATCCTAACTACTGGTGGAGCGGGAGGTTGTGACCACTGTCGACGAAATATGCGTCGGAGTCTACCTAGGGGATACCCCACGGTAGTAGATTGTTAGGCGGAGGTGTGGCGACGACGATCAAGCGTAACACAGAGAGCGTAGACACCGCGATTTAGACAGGTTCAGGCCGGCAAACCGCCGTAATACCCTACATCCTGTGTTCTGGTGGCTAGATTGATCTCGTATATCAGGTTACAAGATCTGTAGATGATCTGAGAGAGGTTATCTGGGGTTTTTTGAGGGGGGGGTCCCTGCTCGCCTCATATAGCCGGGGAGCAGGGTTACAATTTCCATATCCTAACAGATTACGATTGGTTCCCTATGGCAAGGGATCTGAGTCTATCTACTTGGATCTTCCTGGGCGAGAAAGTCTTCTTAGGAGTCCTTAGCGAGCACGACGGGCTGGTCGCGTGCCGCAAGGCCTCGTAGGCTGGGCTGTCTTCTGGTCGGCAGGCCCAAGAAGGTCCCTGGGGATATGCCGAGGTTATATCCCCAACAAGTCCCCGAGCACGTTATATTCTTCTGGCGAGTCCGCGACGTCATCCTGAGAGGCGTCCAGCTGGTCGCCATTATGCGGGGTGGTCGTTGTAGAGTCACGACCAGCATGGCTGATCGAGGTGCTGCTCGGAGAGGTCTCCCGACCTGGTCGATCTGGTCAAGAACGTCGTAACTTGGCGTGTGAGCTGGTCTCCTTGCCGGATGCTGCGGCTGCTTGCTGGAAGAATGTGACGTGCTGAAGAAGAAAAAACTTTTGAAAGATCTTTCCCTGGTGAAGTGTACCCACTTAGGCTCTGCAGAAACCGCACATTAAAACAGCAGAGTGTTGTTTGTGAACAAGACCAGTACATTCACCGCAAGGTGAAGTGTACCCACTTAGTCCCCGAGCATAGTAGCAGGTAAAGTATGCACGTGGTGCCATGCTTTATAAAGTAGTGCATAAAGTAAATAAATAGAGATTGGAGCATAAATTTGCAAAAACGACTGCGAATACCCGTAGTCCCCGAGCCTGATGGAAGGAGGTCGGAGAGATTCTTGTATCGGGGTCTTTTGGTTTTTATTCGCAGTCCCCGGGCGTCAGTCCCCGGGTGTTGTCTGTCTGGTGGTCGTTTTCTGGTGCCCTGATCGCAGTCCCCGAGCCTTGCTCGGCGTGGAGCAAGGTGAAGTCCCCGAGCCTGGTCAGGGATGCAACTAACACTGAGGGGTAGTAGTCGGTGTTGACGAAGTCCCCGAGCGTGTTTGTGCGTGTAGCTCTGTCGACCGTGTCGGCCAGGTTGCTGTAGTTATATCCTTTTCCTGAAAAAGTAACAAAGATGCGCGTCCAGTCCCCGAGACTGTAGCATTGGTAATATTGCAAGGAGGACCATTAACCATGAATCGGGGAATTGACTTTAAGTAAACATGTAAGGAAAAGGAGGGGTAAATGGGCCGTGATTGTCGGCCCGTTTTTGGGGCGTAACAGGTAGGCGGCGTGGCGGTTTCGTATTTGCTCATTGCGGTTTCCCAAAAACCCTTGGAGTCGAAGCGCCGCGCCGATTGTATAAAGGATAGAATCCGCGGCGGAACGGGGAAAGGTCGCGTCTTTTGGTCTTCTATCCGAAGGTGTGTAGGATTCAAAGAGGCGCGATTCCCTTGCCTGGGTTATTCGATCAGGGCAGAGATTTGTCTATATATATCCCTGTGAAGCTTCGGGTGAGTATCGATTCCTATTGCGTTGATTTCCTTTGCATTGCCTAGTCGCAAGTTTTTGAGAGGGTTTCGTCGACGCTTATTCCGTACTAGGTGTGACGAGGGTTGGCGGCACGTGTCTTGTGATGGATCTTGCCGCCTTGATGGCCTTGCCAGAGGACGTGGCGTATCGGATCCTCCTTCATGTGATTGATAACGACAACAATGTGTGTGAGTATGTGAAGATTCGCCCTCTCTGCCGGTTCTTTCGCGACTTCTGCGATGACCCGTCGACGATTCGGCTTGTGTCCCTTCGGCGCGTCCAGGACTACTGTCGTCCCTACTTCCCCTTCCTGGAGACTGCCTTCGAGCAACGCTTTCTCGATGCCGGCCACTAGGAGGCCATGTTCTTTCGTGGCCTGGAGTTACTAATGCTATGGGGACAAGACCCTGTTGGGAAATTGCTGATTGGTGGAGCAGTGGCGGATGGTGATGATGTCGCAATGTACTTCAGGGCTATGATGTTGTTTTATGCAGATTCGGCGAACCCGGAGACGCCTATCCTCATTGGTCGCCTTGGCGGTGGTGCTCTTCCGAATGGTCGATTCTATGATAAGGTCCTTCATGGTCTTCGGAGGCGTTCTCGTGGCGATCTTCATGTCATCCGAAGGCAGCGGCGGATTCATGCCCCGGAGGACGTCCCAGACTTGGTGGTCGTGGTTGAGCCTCACCTTTGCGTCTAGGAAGGGTGCCGTAGCTTTTGCCAGGAGGGTAGTGACATGTCTAGGGTTATCATGTACTGTAGTTTGCAGTGCCAAATTCGTCATGAGTTTGATCTCTGGACTAGGAACATTTGTGAGGTGGTCGCTTATCTAATCAGTAGGATGAAGTTGTAATTGCTGGAATAACTTTTCTTTAGACGTCGTCTCTCCAATGTCGATCTTGTTATCATGCTCTGTTTTGCTACAAGACAGCGGTGATTTGTATCTCGGATACAAGTGGTCCGACGTGTAAGTGAAAACTACAAAGCTGTAATATATCCGGACAGTGAGCTATTGTTTCACTTGTATGTCCTGTCGTGCCCACTAGTCGTGAGCCGTAGCGATGAATCGTTCTGCCTTGGGTCTCAAATGCTCCGGATCGTAGGGCTAGCGCCACTTCACGCGTGAGATACATAAGGACTCCCAAGGAGGTACGCTGCTGGCAACCCGCGGCACAGAGGGCGAACAGCTCATGCACGCTTTGGATAATACCAGGGTCAGGTACTTTTTCTGAGAGGACTAATCGTGGCGTGACTATAGCCTGTGGAGACCGTTCCTGCAGACGCTGGGCGAATAGCCATGCTGCTTGTAGAGTCCTCGACGGTACCGTGGTCGTATACAGATTTTGGGGGCATAGCCTCATGGCTCTCGACCAAAATGACACCGCCTGGTTTATGAGGAAGTATCACTTAGGAGGTCTATCAACGTGGTCGTAGTGCTTAGGGTAGCTACTTCTATTCACTTTGACCCAATGATAGACCAGCTTAGGGAGCTTTCTGGTTATGGCCAGACTGTTTGGAGAAATGTCGTGTTGCCTTTTGGAGAGGTCGTCGAACACTATGGGAGTGTTTTGGAGAGGTCATCGATCGTTAGTGGTCGCACTGTCGTGGTCGTCGTGTGTTATCGGCGTTGTTGCGATGAGGGTAGTTGTGAGTGTCTTTGGAGTGGTTAATCTACGCAATGAGCGCGTCACAAAGGTCTTTGTGCGCCGTGGGCGCTTTGTGGAGATTGTCGTACGCCGTGAGCGTTTCATAACAGGTTTGGTTAAATGAGATACAATGGAGATAAAGCACCTTTATTCATTGTTTGGAGGTAGAACAGTACAAACTTTATTGAATTGGGATTATATTAGGGCGTCTTGTATTGTCCGAAGCTATCGACCTCTATGCTCGTTCGCCGCCGGAGTTGGGAGTGATCGCTGCTTCTTCTGCTTCCTTCTGCTTTTTCGCGGGCGGGCTGTCGCTGCCTTCGGGGCTATACGCATCCGGAGAGAAAAGGCTTTTCGACGGCGTTTATCGTTTGTTGTTCGCACTCGTATGCAATCTTGAGGTTGGTTAGGAGGCTGAGGATGCCTTGCTGCGTCAGGATCTTGAGCACCATGTAGGTGTAGTGTGGAACCGCCATGAGCTTGGCCAGTGCTGGTCGGCCCAGTATCGCGTGGTAGGCTGTTTCAAAGTCGGTGACGATGAAGTTGATGTGTTCCACCCTGAAGTGGTCTTGATTGTTGAACTGCACGGGAGGGTGATCCGGCCTACCGGTGTTGACGCCTTGTTGGGGATGATCCCCCAGAAGGAGAAGTTCGTAGGCATGAGGTCCTTCTTGGAGTACTCAAGTTGGCGGAAGGCATCGGCGAATATGATGTTGAGGGCACTGCCGCCGTCGACCAGTACTTTCCTGAAGCGGCACGTGGTGATGGTCGGATCAACGATGAGCGGGAAGCGAACAGGGTACCTGAAGTCTGTCCACTCGTCTTCTGCGGAGAAGCTGATGGGCTGTTCTGACCAGTCTAGGTGGTGCGTGTCGTCCGCGCCCTCGCCTGTTGCTGCTACCGAGTAGACATCCTTGCGTACCTGGTGACATCTCATTTCTGCTTCAACGACCACAATGCCTCTGAAGATGGAGTACGTTGTTGATGGTGGGCGGAACTCCGGTGCTGGTGGTTCTTGATCTCTGCTCTTGTCGGGATCATCCTTCTTTGCCCTCTTGTCTACTCTTCCTTTCACCGCTTGCTCGAGGAGGTCGCAATTACGCATGGAGTGCTTGACGTTCTTGTGTATGGGGCATGGGCCATTGAGGATCGTGTCATAGCTTTCGTCATAGTTCTTTCTTGGTCTGGCGTTTGTATTAGCGATGTAACGATCGTCTCGTCTGTAGTCGTACTTGTGCGGGTAGCGCTCGGAGTTGCTCGATCTGTAGTCCCGGTAATCACCAGGTTTTCCATCGTTGCGGTAGTATGATCGGCGATCCCTGTCCCTTCTGCGCTTTGGGGAGCGGGAGTGTTATCGCCTGGTCTCCCTACTTCGGGCGGCGTCGTCTTGGTTGGCGTAAGGATTCGTGATCGTCATGAGCTCTTCTATGGTCGTTGGTATCTTTCGTGCCAGCTTGTTTCTGAGTTCGTCGGTGCGTAAACCGTTGGAGAAGATGGTGATGGCCTCTGGGTCGAAGATATCCGTGATGCTCAATCGCTTATCGGAGAAACGCCTGATGTATTCACGGAGACTCTCGTTGCTCCTCTGGCGAACGTTTTCCAGGTCGTAACGCATTCCCCGCTGGACACACGTGGCTCTGTATGTTTTAATGAAGATTTCGTTGAGTTGTTCCCAGCTATCGATCGTGCCTTCGGGGATCTTCTGGAGCCAATTGTTGGTCGTGGTCGACAGCATGATGGGGAGGTAGTTGGCCATCACATCTTGGTTTCCTCCCGAAGCATATACAGCGATCTCGTAGGTGGATGCCCATTGCTCTGGGTTTATCTTGCCATCGTACTTGTCCAACGATGTTACCCTAAAATTCATTGGCCACCGGACAGCGCGCAGGCGGGTGGTGGTGTTAGGTCGTGTCGTGGATTATCGTCACGCCGCGGGGATCTGCCTCGGTACTCCCTCGGAGGGCTTCGTCACGCCGGCTCTGGTGTTCGTCTGCGTCTTGGGTAGCCGCATTCCTCCCCATCGCGTAGCGGAGATCTTCGCCTGTACTCCCTCGGAGGGCTATGGCGTGCCTACTCCGGCGTTTGCTCACGCCGAGCGTCGTCACGTGCTTCACTGTCACGTGGCGGGGATCTTTGCCTGTAATCCCGCAGGAGACTGATCAGAAAATTCAGACGGGTGGGCCGCCTTATTCACCTGGACAACTGCTGCTTTGAGGTGAGCTCCTATTTTCTCTGTCTCGGGCGTAGGGAGGAGTTTGGACATCTCGCATGTTGCCGCGACGAGGTTGGCGCTCGGAGTTGGGTATATCGGAACGTCGCCTATCCAGTCGAAGTCATTCTGGAGATTACGTCATGTCATGCGACCACCATTTCTCTGATCTCGCTCACGCTTCTCACGTGCAAGTCGTTCGTGTTTGTGGTGTTCCTCGTCTCATTTCTCTTGCTCGATGCGTTCCCGTTCGCGCCATCGTGTGCGCTCGTTGTTTCGCTATTCCCTCGCGATGCGATCGGCCTCCATCTCGTTGTCGTGTGGGATGCTGTCGACGGAGACTTGAAAAACTATCCCCCCGAAACCTGGGGGGAACTCTGGGATGTCGCTGGTTGATCCAGATGAACCGGGCGTTTCAGGCCTCGTGGAGGTGACCGAGGCTGAGGAGACCGTGCCATCGAGAGATACTGCCTAGTCGGAGTCATCAGAGATCAGGGAGGCGACGACGGTGTTCACAATGGGTGTTGGGGGAATCTGGTCAGAGATCAGTCGATGCGTTTGGCGCTGGAAGACAGCGGCCTGGTTACTGAGCCCATAGGGCAACATTGGGGAGGGCGAGTGTCCCTGGTCATCGTGATCATTGTCTTCGGCGGAGACCGATGGCGGCATGGTCGGTGACCGTGGTGACCTTGGAGTCGGCGTCACGCCGCCTGGACGAGGTCGATGTAGCTGAGGATTCCGGCATTGGCGCGATCGACGGCGCCGATCAGGTCGTCGATGTTGAAGTCCTTGCGTAGGTGGTACTTCGGTATGGTGGGGTGACACGGAGATGGTGGTGAACTTACCCCACGTGGCGCGGATCCGATGGTCCAAGACATAGATCCAATCTGGATCACGGTGCCGGGCGCTGGAAGGACCATCGAATCCGGGAAGGTGACCGCTTGACGAGCCATGAAGTCGATGCACACACCCCCTACCTGGCGCGCCAACTGTCGACGAAATATACGTCGCAGTCTACCTAGGGGGTACCCCATGGTAGTAGATTGTTAGGCGGAGGTGTGGCGACGGCGATCAAGCGTAACACAGAGAGCGTAGACACGGTGATTTAGACAGGTTCGTGCCGGCAAACCGCCATAATACCCTACGTCCTGTGTTCTGGTGGCTAGATTGATCTCGTATATCAGGTTACAAGATCTGTAGATGATCTGAGAAAGGTTATCTAGGGTTTTTTGAGGGGGGTCCCTGGTCGCCTTATATAGCCGGGGAGCAGGGTTACAATTTCCATATCCTAATAGATTACGATCGGTTCCCTATGGCAAGGGATCCGAGTCTATCTACTTGGATCTTCCTTGGCGAGCAAGTCTTCTTAGGAGTCCTTAGCGAGCACGACGGGTTGGTCACGTGCCGCAAGGCCTCGTAGGTTGGGCTGTCTCCTGGTCGGTAGGCCAAAGAAGGTCCCTGGGGATATGCCGAGGTTATATCCCCAACAACCACCCCCTGCACGAATCTCTCCCTGGGACGATGGGCGTAGGATCCATCCCTTTTGCAGATTGGCCCCTGCTCTTTGCCTCGAGGGAGCCGATAACGTGTTGTCCCTCTCCTGAGGCAGCCAAGGATGTGTCCACTGGAAAAGTCACAGCAGTTCGCCTGCGTGACCCCAGGTGCTGGCCCGTCCTTGGTTGTTGGTTTATGGTGATGCCGCCGTCGGCGTGGCTGACGGGCTCGGAGCTGCCAAAGTGTGGCGGGCTCGGGGCTGCCTGACGGCGGTGTCCTTGATCATGGAGCAGCTGGGGCGACTTAGCCATAAAGTGACCAACCGACTCCGGAGGAGCGACGCGACTCGGGGCTTCCTGAAGATGAGGCGACGACTGTTCTCCCACAGCCGCAGTACGCCTGATCAGGATGGCCCATGGGTCATGGTGCCGCCATCCGACGCGATCTCGTACATCAGGCAGATGTTTCCCGAGCCCCACGGTTGGGTTACCTGACCTTGATATGCGGCTGCGTCGGTTGGTGGTGTAGTAACTAATGTGGGTGCCCCGAGGGTGCCCTTAGTTTTTTGGCCTCTTGGCATGGGATTTCCCTTCAGTCCACCTTGTAAACGTTTTTCGTGTTTTTGGTGTCTGACGATCGGGCTTGTCCCTCATGGATCTTAGAGAGCGTGTAATCCCTACAAGAATTAATGACCGCTAGTGGGGAAAAGGAGGAGTCCCCGACCGAGTCGGACGAGGGCGGCGAGGGCCTTAGTGGGGACGACGATGGTGACGATGGTGACGACGAGGACAGACGTCCTCAGCCGGAGGTGGTGCCAGCATTGCTAGCGCCCGGAGCGCCGTCCTGCCCCGCCAGGGTTGCATTGGTGGCAGAGACGCCCTCGGTCAGAACGCTCGGTGTGCATCTGGCCCCTGGGGGTTCCAGGAGTGGCGTCGTTGGAAACGTCCCGGTGACTCCCGTTCTGCCTCATCCGAAGGGGTCGGACAGAGCGGGAGTTCGGGCGCCGTCGGCTGTGGCGGGGTGGAGTCAAAGCGGAAACGCATCTTCTCCCGTGGGTAAGTTTGTTACGTTTGGTGCCTTCCTCTGTACTGTCGGCAGAGAAAAGGTTGCCCATGATTTGTAATGCTCGTGTCGAACATTTCAATGTCACCGGCGGCCCTGCGCGCGGGGGATGGAAGAGACTGCGCCGGGGGGTGCCGTCCGCCGGGGAGGGACAGACCGGCACCGACCCGGTTGTTGAGTTGGCCAACGCTGCCGAGGTCGGGCCGGGCTAACCCCTACCAACACCGCCGCTATAGGAGAGACGTCGCCGACCCCGGGGAAGTCGGCCCTGAGGCTATTACGCCGCCCTCTCCCCCGGATGTGGTACTTGTTGACGACTCCGGGGAGGAGGGCGGTCTAGGTGACCCCATGGCTGTGGACGCCGAGGAGGCCCCGCCGGCCGAGGTGCAGGAAGACATGGCGGGGGCGGCCGTGGCGGGCGTAGCCGACGGGATCGGCGCTGGCCAGGCGGGCGCGGTTGTGGACGTCGTGACCGTCCCGCCTAAGACCAGGGTGACCGGTACGAGCGAGGAGGAGCCCCTGAGCAGTCCCCTTCCTCCCAACATGTCGGCCTGGGATACCGCGGGTCCCCAGTCCTTCACCGAAGAGGAGGTGGCTGCTGCTCGGGCGTTGAAGGCCGTCCTCTCCCAGTCCAGCGTGACCTCACCGGGCGAGACTGTCGGGGCTAGGAGAGAGGACGCCCCCAGGGCTCTGTGCCGTCTCTGTCCCAATCGTCGCTCCTTCGGGGACAGAGACCAGCTCATCTAGGCTGATCAGAAAATCTGGGGTCCCCCATGTTCACGTTGGATGACCGGCGCTAGCTTCACCACTGGAATTGCGTGGTGGGTGTCCGTCGTGAGCTTGACCTCCACATCGCACGGGGCGTGGAGTAGATCCAGAGGGCTGTCGCGTCGTTCTCCGAGGACTTCTCGCATCATGGCAATGTGAGAGACCATTCTGTTCGTAAATTTTGTTTGTTCCTGCTTGTCGAATTCCTGACGCCTCTCTTTCTGTAGATCCTGATGGCGACAAGCGTCGAGAAGTCGGAATTCCTCCGTCGCGAGGCCAGCCGGTGGGCTCCTGGGTCGTGGACGTCCGTCGGGGGAGCCGCCATGTCGGAGGACTATGTCGCGGCTCGCCATCGCGTGGTGGAGCTGGAGGAGCAGCTGGGTGCTTTGGAGTCGAGCGTGGCGGAAGCTCAGTCGTTAGCGCAGCAGAACGCCGACGACGTCGCGCGGGTCGAGCAAGAGCGGAACGCAGCTCACGCCGATGCCGAGGCGGTCCGCCAGATGTTGGCGGATGAACGTGCAGGACGTTAGGTTGAAGTGGAACGTCTGATGGCCGAGCGCAATGCTGAAGCTGAGGCGCTACGCCGAGCCGTCTTGGCGTTGGACTCCGTGGAGGAGGAGCGTAACACCATGCGGCGCCAGCGTGACGTCATCGGTCGAGAGCGCGACGACGTCGTGGCCCGCCTCGAGGACCTATCTAACAGGGCGTGCGAGCGCAACATTGACACCGATCAGAGGATTCTAGAGTTCTCTGCCCGAGTCGATGAGTTGATGGCGGTCATCTCGCAGCTCCGTGTGACGATCAACGGCCTGGAGGGGGAGAACGCAGGTATGTCTCCTCCGTTTGCTCATTTGCCTTGGCATTGTGAGCCATTTGTTTAGGGGTTGAGATCCCCTTTTTGTTGTTTTAGTGTTGTAGACCGGCGCGTAGGAGGCACAGGCGTTGCAGGAGGCCGTGCACGGGGTGTGCGATCTCTTCGGCATGGTAGCCGTCGAGGGTGGTCCGGCAGTGGCTAGGACCCGTGCCGGACTGCTCTGGGAGCGGGGCCAAGCACGGATCCAGGAAGCCCTGCGCGTCGGGGTCCACCGCACAATGGCCATCGCCGCCTACCTCTATGACGCGGTGACTCCTACGCTCGTCAGCGAAGGCTATCCCCCAGACACCCAGAGGACCTGCTCGACCGGATCGAGGCCGACGCGGAGGAGCCTGCAGTGCTCCTGGCCACCAATCTTCACGATGAGGTGTTCCCACCGTCAGAGGAGTGGCCCTGCGTGGTTAGTGATCAGGGCCGAGGGCCCTTGTAACAAACAGTTTAAGTTATCCTGTGATGTGCCCCCAGGAGGGCTTTAGACGACTTTGATAGCTCCTTGGTGAGCTTGTTTTAAGTTTATTTGCTTGTTGGTTTCCGCGTTTGCTTTTTGGCTTAGGCTACTTGCCCGATTTTCCCTAGGAGGAGTTTTGATCTGTTCGGGCGTGCGGTTGGGTGGAGGTACTTGGCTCCGGGGAGCTAGAGTACTTCGCGGCCCTTTGGCACGGTTCGACGAGATTTCTTCTCTTGGTGGAGGAGGTCGGGCTTTCGCTTAGCAGATTCGTCAAAGAGGGTTTTGAGCGAAAAAGTTTTTGGAGTGAAAGACAGGGGGCTACCCCCTTCCCAACCCCCGAGCGAGGTGTGCTCTGGCACGTGTCGAGAGTGCACCTTGCTAAGCGGTTGGTCCGAGAGTTCCTGCGTTTTTGTTCCTCGAACTTTTTTCTTTAAAAAGGGTTACATGCGTATGTACAGAGTGCTAGAGTGCATAATGAAAATAGATAAACGACATAGCTGTTGGTGCTGGGGGCGTCCGAGCTCCGGGTGCTCTAGGGGTCGACGTCCATCTTCTCAGCGGCTTCGATCGCCGCCACCAGCTCCTCGCTGCGCACCTCGGCCATGGCGTTCTCGCAGCAGTCTACCTCGCATTGGTATGCCACCTTGACGTCGGAGGAGATTGTGATGATGTCGCACGGCCCCGGCATCTTGAGCTTGAGGTAAGTGTAGTTGGGGACGGCCATGAACTTCGCGTAACATGGTCTCCCCAACACCGCGTGATAGGTCCCTCGGTAAGCCACAACCTTGAAGGGAGGTAGTCGGTCCGGAAGTTGTCCGGCTCCCTGAACGTGACGGGCAGGACGATTTGCCCTAGGGGTACCGTTTGTCTCCCGGGGATGATTCCCTGAAAGGGAGCCCCCGAGGACCGAAGCTTTTCCCTACATAGGCCGAGGGCCTCGAAAGCGTTGTAGTACATGATGTTGAGGCTGCTGCCCCCGTCCATCAGCACTTTGGTGAAGCGCACGCTCCCTATGATCGGGTCCACGACGAGTGGATAACGACCCGGGTGGGGAATGTGGCGCAGATGGTCATCTCGACCGAACGTGTTGTCGGGTTCCGACCAGTCGAGGAAGGCCGGAGATGCTGGGGCGACTGCGAAGACCTCGCGCCGCTCCTTCTTCTGCCGGCGCTTGCAGCTATAGGCCTCTGTGCCTCCGAAGATCATGACGCACTTGTTGACGTGAGGGTAGGAGTCTTCGCGACCCCCGTCCCCGTCCTGACCTTCTGACTGCTTCGGCTCCTCCTTGTTAGGGACGGCTTTGAAGTACCTGGCCATCATCTCACACTACTGGAGTGTGTGCTTGACCGGTCGATTGTGATATGGGCATGGTTTCGTGAGCACGTCGTCGAACTTGCGCACCTTTTCCCGCCCTGGGGACGGGGAGGCTCGTGGTCTGCCGCTGCGACAACGTTGTCGCCGCCGCCACGTTGCGGCTTGCCCTTCTTGTTCCTATTCTAGGCGCGGTTCGAGCCTCCTTCGCCGGCGGTCTCGACTTCCTTGCCCTTTCCCTTGTCGGGGTGGAAGATTGCGCCGACCGCCTCCTCACCCGACGCGTAGCTCGTGGCAATGTCGAGGAGTCTTTCGGTGGTGCGGGGGTTACTGCGGCCCAGATCGTGGACCGTCTTTTTGCAGGTGGTGCCTGTGAGGAAGGCCCCGACCACGTCCGCGTCGGCCGCGGTCGGGAGTTTCGTGCACTGCTGGGAGAAGCGGCGAATGTAATCCCGGAGGGACTGATCCGCCTTCTGTCTGTAGGTGCGGAGGTCCTAGGGGTTTCCTGGGTGCGTGTAGGTGCCCTGGAAGTTCCCGACAAAGGCCTGTCGTAGTGACTCCCACCCATCAATAGTGTTGGGAGGGAGGTGCTCGAGCCACATGCGGGCCGAGTCTGAAAGATGGAGAGGAGAGTTGCGGATGATGAAATCGTCATCGTCCGTGCCGTCGGCCTAACAGGCGAGGCGGTAGTCGTCGAACCAGAGCCCGGGGTTCGTTTCCCCGGAGTACCGGACGACGTTGGTTGGTTGTCGGAAAGGGTGTGGAAACGGTGCGCGCCGGATGCCGCGAATGAACGCCAAGGGGGCCGGTGGCTCTGGCGTGGGAGGCCGGTCTTCATCGTTGTCGTATCGGCCGCCACGTCGGATGTGGTAGCCTCGGCTTGCGCTGTCCTGCTTGGCGTGCTTGCGCGCGTTGAGCGTGTCGCGCACGTCGCGCTTTTCGCCTACGCGAGCGTGCACGGTCGGGCGCCGGTGTTCGGCCAGTGCGTGATCCGGGTGGACTGACCCCTCGTGGTCATTAGGGGCCGCACTGGCTGGGTGGCCGGTGCTTAGCCCGCGCCTTTGTGATGTGGAGCTTTCGGCCTATTGTTCCGCAGCCTGCTCCAGAAGGGTCTTCAACTCGTCGTGAGCGAGCTTGCCGTCGGGAGCATCTGGGATCGGAAGTTTGCAGACCAACATCCTGTTGACACAAAAAGCGACTGATCTGTGAACACCTCGGGCTTATACCCGAACTCGATATCCAAAGGTGTGCCAGTCGATTTGACCAGTTAATCGACAAGGATGATAACTAGAACAAGCTTGAACGAGACGACAGCGATGCGCCCGGACGTCAAAGCTCAACTTGATCAAGACGCGGAACTTACGAAGACGACGGAGATCTTGCAGATGCAGCCCGTCGAGACGTCGTAAGAACTCGTAGATAAACTTATAGCTAATGCGAAAAAGTAGATGCTAGAAAAGTAAGACGAAAATAATAGATTTGTTTGATTGTATTGTATATCTTGATACATCGCCCCTGGGTACATATTTATACTCCGGTAGCAGGAGTTGCAAACAGACACGACTCATACCTAAACAGAACTCCTATTTTTAAGGAAATAAAACGGCTCGTTCAAGAGTCGGACTCAAACAACGACAATAACACTGGTATAAAATCACCAGTTTCCTTTACGATGAAACTTTCCATCGGCGGACTCTTTCCAATTTGCAACCTTCCCCTTATTGCCATCGGCAACTTTCTACTGACGTTAGCCACATCCTTCGTCCATCAGCAATACCCTTCCTATCGGCAATATTCTTCTACTTTCATCGGCAACATTCTCTCATTGGAAAATGTCTTTCCTTTTCTCCCTTGACGTTTCTTCTATCACATCTACCATCGGCAAATTCTTCTGCTTCAATCAGTAATGAAACCGATAGCCCCTTTATGCCGATGAGAAACCCCTTTACCGATCAATACACTTGGTTTAATATTGACCTGTTACAAAAAAACGGCGTTAACACATGCCCCCCAATTTCGGAGTATAAAATACCTTATGCGCCGAAATTTGCTCTTTTCCCTCCTAAACGCGCAATCATCTTGATTACCGCGCCTGAAAATTGCAAGTTACCAACAACTCCCTCAACAGTAGCATCAACAGTTACAATCCCTTGATTACCGCGCGAATCACTGCAATATCCTCCTATATTCCCGTTCAGCCAGAAAGGAAAAAAACTCCAAAACGCCCTTTGACCTAGGCCTATAAAGATCACCATCCATTCCCCTTTTTTACCCTGAGTCCACACTTTCGTCTTCCTCTCAGATCATTATTCAGCGGCGGTCTTCTTCCTCCATCAGAAAGCACAATCTTCGCCAGAAATTCCTGATGGCAATCAACGTCGACGTCCCGACGGTAATTTCTCCTTTCTTCGTTTCATCCTATGTAATTCCTTTCTGATACTGCTTCGCAACTTCTTTCCACATCCGCCTCGTAATTTCTTTTCCTTTTTCTATTTCTGAATCTAGGAAATACGTGACAGAGTAGTAATTCCAACTAACCAAGCACACCTTTGTTGTTTGGGTCCGATGGGTAATCCCGACCCAACCGATCTTATCAACGCAGAAACCAATCGCATCCCTTTCAGATCTGAATCCTTCAACCTAGGGTTATGGACAGATACCTTCCGCTCATGGCCCAAACCCACAAAAGGATGGAAGAACTGGTATCTTAGAATGGTTAGGTCACAGCAGGTCTATTGGTCAGAACACAATATAGACCATTGCATCAGGCTGTCACTTGCCGATATGGCAAAAAATGAAAATATGATGATAGTCGCTTCTTACTTTTGGTCCGATACAATGAATGCATTCATATTCAGACATGGACCAGTCAGTCCAACACTTGTCGATGTATACATGCTTACCAGCCTTGATATTTCTTCTGCCGATACAATCGCTCCTTTCCAGAGGAAGGCCGAACATCCGGTAAACACCCGCAACATCAGTGGTTGGACTAGGTATATCAAGGAATACCAACAGACTGGATCGGTAGGCCAAAGGGAGCATGTCATTTGCTTGAACATGTGGCTGGAGAAGTTTGTCTTTTGCGGCAAAACAGTTGGACCTACAAGCAGGTATCTTTCCGCAGCAGAAGTTTTGGCCCACAGGAGTCTTCCTCTTGGCCGATATCTCCTTGGCTCAGTCTATCACCTTCTACATCAAGTATCCAAAAAACTGCTATTGGACGAACCTATCGGCAACCTCGGAGGTCCTTGGTGGTTTGTCAATTTATGGCTAAACGCCCATATGCACAAGTGTCTTCACTTTGACTTATTCAGTCAGCAATTCTCGAGAGAATTATCTGAAGATTACGTGCTTCCTGAGGATGAATCGGCAACCCGTTCTCCACTCAACTTTGGGGAAGCTTTGATAGTTTTGCCGGGAACCAACGCCAACAGAGGTCAATTCGGTTTGTTTTTCCAAACATTTTACTATGGAATCCCTACCGCAGAGCGAGCCTGGTGGCCTTACATTCATGAGGATAACCGATTCCCCCTTTCCTTCAACATTACCGATAGGAATATACCTCAGAATTACGGACTTATGAAGGCTGCAATCACTCCTCGAGCCATCCCAGTCAACATCTTCGGGACTAGAAAGAACACCTCTCCGACTTATGAATTTTACTACCCATCGGCAGCAGCAAGAAAACTAGCCTTCGGTCAATTGCCGATCAAACTCAGCTACGCCAGGGTGATAAAGCCGAGAGAGACTTTCTCCAGTGCCATAGACTGGAACAAAATCATCAATCTCCCTCCTCATGCCGATATAACGAATATTGACTTGTCTTCTTGGGGACCGATATCCTTCATGACTGAAATATACAAGTACTGGTGGCAAGAATGGAAAGATCAACTATTCGCAATATCATCACATTATTATCGGCACCAGATTGATGATGACTATGTAATTCCTGATGATGCGATAAGTTCTATTTTCAGTAATTTTCTTATTATTTCTCCATAATGTACTTCGTAACCAATTCCCTTGCCAACAGGTTAACGATCTAATCCCAAAAAGAGCAGGAGTGGCAAACACTTCCACTTGCGACTGATGAACCCTACATCGGTAATCGGCAGCAAGGCTCCTTCATTCGCCGCTACCATGTATCCAAAGACAACCAAGGTTACCTTTAACTCCAAATCAACTATTAGGACTGCTGCTACCCCATCGACCGTTGCCTCCATTCTGGCACAAGCTTTTGTAGTAATACCTTCATTTACCGATTACAAATATTCATCGGTAATACTTATTTTACTTTCAACTTACATCAACCGTTCTTTTCTGTAGCCAACAAACGTATTGGCAGCTATTTCAAATATACAAGCTTCTCAAACTACTGATGCCCCCCAATCACGAAAGTTGAAGCGTCAAGGCTCTTCAAGTAACCTTCCTCGGCCAAAACGTAAGAAAACATCGGCTCCATCGACATCGACGGCTGCAACTCTTCAACCCTCTAGCGATGTACCCACAGAACCAGCATCGGCGACTATCCCCGATCAGCCACAGGCTGAAATCCCTATCCAGGAGACAGTACCATCGCCGCCAGAGCCAGCTGCAACAACATCGACATCGGCACCAACTTCAGCATCGGACGAAATCCCTGACCAAGGGACATCACCATTGCTACAAGCACCGGCTACAAAAACAGAAGCAGCACCAGCACCAGTGCCAACTTCTTCTCCTGCTGAAGCAAGTGCATCGGCAACTGTTGCCGATCTTCAAGATGTAGCTACGCCATCTGCTCCGCCAAGCCCGAGGCAAGAGATCCGCCTGAAGATGGTAAACTAACTATCATAAACTCGCACAACTTATGATTTGGCGAACTCTAATTTTCTTCTTTCCAGGCCCAAGATTCTCCAAACTGCCTATTTTCCTTCGCTATCAACCTCCCAGATGACGATGAAGAAGAAGAAAGTTCTGCCCCACCATCAGCTGCTATATCGGCCGAAATGAAATCCAAGCTTGAAACACTGCTATCTTTACTGCAGCAAAACACCTCCGAACTAGTTCAAGACTCTAATGCAGTAAGGATAGCCTTCAAGGAAATTCAAGGTCATCTGTCTGCCGATGTCAAAGAAATTCTATTCCAAGCAGCGTTCCTCGAGAGCCGACAACTTCAATATCAACGAGCTTCATGCCGCATTGCCAACAGGGCCGCTCAATCAAAGCTTGAACAAGAGATGCTCCAGTTCAAGCAATTAGCCGATGAAAAGCACAAGGACATCGGCCGCTTGGAAGCGTCCAGTATTGAGCTTGAACAAGAAATCACCCGCTTATCGGCACAAAGAGAGACACTGCTTACCGAGCTGAAGAAGGTAGATGAAGCTCTTAACTCGGGTAGCCAGAAGAAGACTCAACTGCCCGATGCTACTAAAACTCTTCAACAAGAAAGAGATGTGAATGCTCGTGAAGCTCTCCTGTTAAATAGGAAGATCAAGACAATCGAGGGTTCCGCTGATGATGATGCTAGGGAAATAGAGGAGACGAATCAAATTTGCCTGCGTGCGATCTCATCCATCCAATCCCTGTTGTAATTTGTATTGACAACTATGAACCTAACGACTGATCTCGCCTGTAATGTAATATTAACATGTTTTCTGCCGATGTTTTGCATGAAATCTCTTCCATCGGCATTTATGCTTATATTATGCATCTATCCAAATGTTGGGGTAGTATCTCTTTAAATATTTACTGATGATCACCCTAGAGAATGCAACGCCTTCAAGTGTTTCCAAAATATAAGCATTACCAGGAGCGGACTGACTTATCCGAAAAGGACCTTCCCAATTAGGACACTATTTTCCAAACTTCGAACTCTTAGTCCCGATCGGTAAAATTAGCTTCCATACTAGATCACCATCAGCAAACTCTTTAACTTTTACTTTCTTGTTATACCACCTGGCAACCCTCTTCTTATTCTCTTCGATAGTGATTAAAGCCTTCAACCGATGACCTGCTAGATCTTCTAATTCATCTTTCATAAGAATGTCATACTCATCGGTTGTCAATTGGTCTTGGGAAAATAATCGCCTAGAACCAGTTTTAATCTACCAAGGCAGAACAGCATCGTGTCCATACACCAATTGATACGGGGAAACCTTAGTAGCACGATGACACGCCATCCGATATGCCCACAGAGCTTCATTCAATACCGTATGCCATCTTCTAGGGTTCTCTTCAATCTTGCGCTTGATGAGCTTAATTATCCCCTTATTAGTTGCCTCAGCCTGACCATTAGCTTGATCATAATAAAGAGATGAATTCAAAACTTTAAACCCCATACTGGTAGCAAATTCGTCAAACTCCCCCGATGTAAACATGGTTCCTTGATTGGTTGTAATAGTCTGAGGAATACCAAATCGGTAAACAATGTGTTCTTTCACAAACTCTATCATGTTTGTAGATGTCACATTCTTTAAGGGGATAACTTTAACCCACTTTGTGAAATAATCGGTAGCAACAAGTATGAACTTATGCCCTTTATTCGACGGCGGATAAATTTGACCGATGAGATCGATGGCCCATCCTCTAAACGGCCAAGGCTTGATTATAGGATTCATCGCCGACGCAGGCGCCCTCTGGACATTGTCAAATTTCTGACAATCTTGAACCCTTTGAAGTACTTAAAACAGTCCTCAAGAATTGTCGGCCAATAATACCCATTTCGCCTAATCATCCACTTCATCTTAAATGTCGATTGATGCGCTCCACATACCCCCTCGTGAATTTCACCCATCAACCTCTTTGACTCTTCTCTGTCAATACATCTGAGCAAAACTCCATCAATCGTCCGATAATACAATTCGCCATCAAGGAGCACATACTTGGTATCTTGAAACCTTAACCGCCTTTCAACTTTCCTAGACGGATCTCTTAAGTAATCGGCAATCTCTCTTCTCCAGTCATTGGTAACCATTACCGATGTCATTACCTCTTGAATCGGTTGATACCCCGAAGCATGTTGCTCCAATCGGTTGGCTTCTTCATTGTGCAACCTGGGAATGTGCTCAAGACGGTACTCTATGAATTCCTTCAACAATTGCAAACACCTTCCATGGTACTCAATCAAAATATCACTTCGACATTCATATGTTCCAATCAACTGATTGATTACCAACATAGAATCACCAAAGACCTCAACAGCATCGGCACATACATCTCTGAGCAAATCCAACCCCTTCAACAACGCCTGGTATTCAGCCTGATTATTCGTCAAAGTAGCAACAATCGGCAATGAGATTTCATACTTTTTCCCTCAGGGTGAAACCAACACAATGCCAATACCCGCTCCTTCCTTACATGTGGAACCATCAAAGAATAGAGTCCAAGGAGCAATTTCTACGGAATTGAGCGCACCACAATGTTGAGTAACAAATTCAGCCATTACCTGTCCTTTAACTGCCTTAGCTGATTCATACCTTAGATCAAATTCTGACAGCGCCAAAATCCATTTGCCGATCCTCCCGTTCAAAATCGGCATTGACAGCATATACTTAACCACATCATCCTTACACATGACGGTGCATTCGGCCGATAGCAAATAATGCCTTAATTTGGTACAAGAGAAGTACAAACATAAACACAATCTCTCAACGGCCGAATACCTGGTTTCAGCGTCCACCAGCCTCCTACTCAAATAATAAATCACACGTTCTTTCCCCACAAATTCTTGGACCAAGGCCGACCCGATAACACTGTCATCGGCAGACAAATATAATCTGAAAGGTTTCCCATGCTGAGGCGGAATTAATACCGGAGGATTCACTAGATATTTCTTAATTTCTTCCAAAGCCAATTGTTGCTCTTCTCTCCACACAAATTCTTGACCAGCTTTCAGCTTCAACAATGGGCTAAAAGATTTAATCTTCCCGGACAAATTAGATATAAATCTTCTAATAAAATTAACCTTGCCGATCAAAGATTGCAGCTCAGCCTTGTTCGTAGGAGCGACCACCTTGTTAATCGCATTAATGGATTTTCTGCCGATCTCTATACCCCTTTGATGCACCATGAACCCTAGGAACGGACCTGCCGATACGCCAAACGCACACTTATTCGGATTCATTTTAAGCCCATGCTCCCTTGTGCATTCCAAAAATTTTCGTAGATCGGCAAGATGTTTTTGAAAGTCTTCGGATTTCACCACCACATCATCAATATAGATTTCGACCAATGTGCTGATATACTTATGAAAGATAAAATTCATTGCTCTTTGATAAGTAGCACCGACATTCTTCAAGCCGAAAGTCATCACGATCCATTCAAATAAACCGACGTGGCCTGGACATCTAAAAGCAGTTTTTGATATATCTTCTTCAGCCATGAATATTTGATTATATCCAGCATTACCATCCATAAAATTGATAATCTTATGTCCAGTAGAGGCATCAATTAGTAGATCGGCAACCGGCATTGGATAGCCGTCCATCGGCATAGCTTTATTGAGATTCCTGAAATCAATACAAACACGAAGTTTTCCATTCTTTTTATATACAGGAACCACGTTAGAAATCCATTCGGCATATCGACATTGCCGAATAAATCCATCTTCGATTAATTTTGTAATTTCAGCTTTAATATCAGGCAATACATTAGGATTGCATCGGCGCACTGGCTGCCGATGTGGTTGAAAACTGACTTAATAGGTAACCGATGTTCAACTATTGATCGGTCCAAACCAAATATTCCTGTATAGTCCCAAGCAAAACAATCTTTATATTCCTTTAACAAATCAGTTAACTGTTGCTTGCATTGGGAATCTAACTTAGCACTAATAAAAGTCGGCCTAGGTTTACTACCATCGCCGATGTCTATTTCTAGCAAGTCATCGGCTGATGTGAACCCCTGTCCAAGTTTTCCATCATCGGCGAACTGATCCATTAAACCTCTTCTTCAGAACCGACTGCTTGGATCGGTGTAATTTGGTAACCAGCCACCTTGAGGAATTTTGTATCCCAAGCTTCACCGGATATGCACTTAGTCTGCTCAAAGGTCTCCGACTCTGCTGATGCAACAATCGATGGGACTTCGCTCCGAACTACTTCAATTCTGTCTCCGACCCATTACACAAGGCTTTGGTGCATCGTAGAAGGGATGCAGCAGTTAGCGTGAATCCAATCCCTTCCCAGAAGCAAATTGTAGGTCCCCTTGCCGCTGATTACAAAAAACGCCGTAGGCAAAGTTTTACTGCCGATAGTTAATTCAACGCACACGACTACCATGGCCGATGACACATTGCCTTCAAAATCTTTTAGCTTCATGTCCGTCTTGACTAAGTCTTGGTCCCCTTTGGCGTTCACGTTGGATCCTTCTTTTCTGAGTCTTGGTTAGGCCTTCAGGGCACCATTGAGGAAGCTTGGTCTTCCAAACTGGCTGGTACTGCCTCTCATCGTGTTGGCTTGCATCACGCCTTATATTTGGATCTCTAGAGAATATTTCTTCATCGGGTACCCTTGCATTAGCCTTCTCTTTGAGGTCCTCTTGACGGACACGCTTGCCAAGCCTATCGTGCACACTGACCTTGGCCCCCAACCGATCATGTACCGATTCCTTTCCCCTGATCGGCCGAGCATAATTCGGTCTGTAGCCTTCAAAGCGGGACCTTTTTTCTGACCGATCAACGGGATAGTATCCATTGCATTCAGGACAATTATCGGCAGTAGACAGCTTGATGCCTTCTTCCCAACAATGGATGAAGAAAGGGCAATTCCAATGATCCTTATGTCGCCGCCATTCCTGGTTCCTTTCTTCCTCCTGTTGCCGATATTGCTCCTCTTGGGAGCGCCGATATTCCTGTCGTGGTTTCCTGTGCGTGATCACGACGCTATATCCCAAGGATCTCCCAATGCCGTTACTCCCGTCAGCTACCCGCTTGGCTTGTTTATCATCGGCATACTTCTTTCCCTTCACATCACGCACATCTATCTGATGTTTGGGGTCTACCGATGTATTCTTCTTGGCGGCTTCCGACGTAAGGACTTTAACCTTTCCACTAGCTTCCACCATATTGTTTGGGAACGGGTGCTGGTCGATCTTCATCGGCTTCTGGGTTTTAGAGTTGTCAAATTTGATTCGTCCAGCCCCGATCTCTGACTGCAACTACTGTCTAAAGACCTTGCAATCATTGGTGGTGTGTGAGGTCGCATCATGCCATTTGCAATACCTCATCCTTCTGAGCTCTTCAGCCGATGGAATTACTTGATTAGGCGCCAACTTAATTCTCCCTTCTTGAAGCAGGAGATCAAATATCCTATCGGCTTTAGTAGTGTCAAAAGTGAACCTCTCAGCCTCCTTATGTCCGAACGGACAGGATATCTGCTTATTGTCTTTTACCCACTCTGCGACGCCGACATCGGTCCCTTCATCTGATTCAGAATCTTCTTCTTCAATGAAGGATACTTTCTTGTTCTAGGTCTTCCTAGGTTCGAAAGCTTTGATCTCTTGATCGACGACTCTCTGCACGAGATGACTCAGGCTTTTGAATTCTTGAGACGCATACCTGTCTTTGATCTGTGGCAGTAATCCTTGGAAGGCCAAATTTGCCAACTGCCGATCGTCGAGCACCAGGCTGTAGCACTTGTTTTTCACGTCCCGAAGCCTTTGCACGAAGTCCTCCACCGATTCGTCATTACGTTGCTTCAGCTTGACTAAATCGGTAATTCTTTTTTCATGCACGCCAGAAAAGAAGTATCTGTGAAACTGCTTCTCTAGATCGGCCCAGGTAATCACAGAGTTTGGAAGAAGCGAGATGAACCACGTAAATGCCGATCCAGACAAGGATGACGAAAACAGTCTCACGCTTAGTTCATCTCTGGTGGCTGCCTCTCCACATTGGATAATGAAACGGTTGATATGCTCCATTGTCGACGTGTCATCTTGGCCAGAAAATTTCGTGAAATCTAGCACCTTGTACCGATTCGAAAGAGGGATCAAGTCGTACGCCGGAGGATATGGCGTCCGATAAGAATACGTATTAACTTTAGGCTTGATGCCGAACTGTTCTTTCATCACTTCGGCGATCTTATCGGCCCAGTATGCATCTTGATCCTGCCGATGCGCAGGCTGGACATTCATCGGCTGGACTGGTTGATACATCCCCTCTTGCCTCTGTAGTGGGTAAGTTGGCCCAGTTGGCGTAGGCGTAACCCCACCTAGCTGAATATTATGCATCGGCTGACTTGCCGATGTGTACCCTTGGACACCAATTGGGGTGTATTGGGACACCGCTAGTCGATACACCGATGTCTCATTCTGAATGACGGCCGGGTAAAGGTATTGCTGCGCCCCCGTTATCTGTTGCCCAGATTGCACCACATGTTGTTGAAATGGACCGGCCCACGCAGGGTTGTGGGTTATCGGCATGTGACCTGCTGTTCCTGCAATCTGGAGTAATCAACGAATGGGCCTCCTTGATGTACTGACACCCACGTTGGAGGGTTCGCCATCATCATAGGATAGTTTATAACCGTCCTATCCTGTTGCATCGGTAACGCATTTGCCGATGGTTGCCCGCAAGACATCTTGGGTATGACCATCTGACAACTCCCCGGCGGCACCTGCATGTTTGGAGCAGACGTAGCTTGATGCATCACCGGGCTCATCGGTTGTGCCGATGTCGCCAATTCCACAGGAGACTTCCCCACCGCATTGTCTTGGATCAACTTGCCGTTGGCAGACGAATCTAGAGGCATACCATACCCCCACCAGTTAGCGGGAGTCGACCGGTTCGGGACCGCCTGTCCTGATGTTGCTGACGCTGCTGGATCGGTGCTTAGCCGAACGACGCTTGCAGGGCTTGATCTTGTTGGTGTAACTTCATCGGCATAAGGATTTATAGGCTGGAACGCTGGAACCTCCGATGAAATTGTAGCAGATGTCGACCTAGGTTGATGATACACTGGACTGACATACTTAGGTTGTTTCCCTTCTTTGAAATATTGCATGACAGCATTATACACAGTATTGGAAAGCACCGTAGAGTGGTTAATCAATGCATGATTTAACGCGGTATTAAGCATGTCTTGTAACTTACCACGATTGGCATCGAAGGTGACCTTCCGCGGCAACGGTGGATCTTGCTTCTGTACTGCATCGCCACTCCTGTTTAGGCTGAAGGATTTCAGATACAACTGTTTGTACTTCTCCATAGCCTGCTCCATAGCCCGCTTCTGATCATCTTTCAGATCTGCTTCGGAGACTTCGATGACGTTCCGTGGATTGACGTCAGTAGAATCACCCATGATCGTAATCAAGAGATATATCTAGTGTCCCACCGGGTGTGCCAAAAGAGGTGTTGACACAAAAAGCGTCTGATCTGTGAACACCTCAGGCTTATACCCGAACTCAATATCCAAAGGTGTGCCAGTCGATTTGACCAGTTAATCGACAAGGATGATAACTAGAACAAGCTTGAACGAGACGACAGCGATGCGCCCGGATGTCAAAGCTCAACTTGATCAAGACGCGGAACTTGCGAAGACGACGAAGATCTTGCAGATGCAGCCCGTCGAGACGTCGTAAGAACTCGTAGATAAACTTATAGCTAATGCAAAAAAGTAGATGCTGGAAAAGTAAGACGAAAATAATAGATTTGTTTGATTGTATTGTATATCTTGATACATCGCCCCTGGGTACATATTTATACTCCGGTAACAGGAGTTGCAAACAGACACGACTCATATCTAAACAAAACTCCTATTTTTAAGGAAATAAAACGGCTCGTACAAGAGTCGGACTCAAACAACGACAATAACACTGGTATAAAATCACCAGTTTCCTTTACGATGAAACTTTCCATCGGCGGACTCTTTCCAATCTGCAACCTTCCCCTTATTGCCATCGGCAACTTTCTGCTGACGTCAGCCACATCCTTCGTCCATCAGCAATACCCTTCCTATCGGCAATATTCTTCTACTTTCATCGGCAACATTCTCTCATTGGCAAATGTCTTTCCTTTTCTCCCTTGACGTTTCTTCTATCACATCTACCATCGGCAGATTCTTCTGCTTCCATCGGTAATGAAACCGATAGCCCCTTGATGCCAATGAGGAACCCCTTTACCGATCAATACACTTGGTTTAATATTGACCCGTTACAAAAAACGGCGTCAAAACATCCTTGTTGCCATGATGTTCTGTCTTGCCCGCGTGAACTGCGGCGTGCCATGTTCATTGTTGATGATGTGGTGGTGTACCGCCCGGGCCTCCCTGCGAGCATGAGGCTTTGCGAGATCCCTGGCGGTTTCGCGTTCAAGCTTCTCGCGCTCGAATATCACCTTTCGCTGGCGCTCCGCGAGCTGTTCCTCTACGTCGTAGAGGTCACGAAGCTGCTGCTGCCAGGCCTCCGAAGATTGCGGGTCGGGTCGTGGTTGAGGTACCGGAACACCCGTCTGGTGCACGGGCGTGTGGTTACCGTCGCCGTCGTCATCCTCCTCATTGATGAGGGTGGGGTCGACAGCAGCTCCGTGTGGAGGTGCATAGCACATGAAGCACTCGCGGCCATGGCCCTCGCTGGGATCGCTCGAGCCAGAGTCGACCAAATAATCGTTGGCCTGGAGGAAACTGTGAAGGGCCTCCTGATCCCCCAGACCGTCGAAGTCCTGGGGGGGTCCCAGGGATCGACGCTCCCGCGGCTCAAGTCGGCGTAAGATGTGCCCTCGGAGCTCGTGAGGAGATTGGAGACGAAGCGGGGATGGTGGGACGCTAGCCCGAGTCGTGTCCCTTCCGCGGGGTCAGGATGGAACCATGCGGCTACCATCTCCGCATAAGATGCGGCGGCATCCCTTATGCCGAACGGTTGCGCCTCCGGGACGTACGCCTTGACGTCCCCGGGAGAGAGCGGCTGCCCTCCCGCGAGCTACGTCGTCACATTGGCGAACGCGAAGTAGAGGTTGTGCAAAGACTCCTGAGTTGGCCGGGGCCCCATAAGCGTGTCGAGTTGGCGCTCGAACTGAGGGTAGTCGGCCCGCGGGACGGTTGCCCCACGAGTGATTTGTTCCCCGGAGGGAGACAGATGGAGGTGAGCCATGGATGCGGTGATGGCATCCATGGCTACCTCGGAGGATGCCGTAGGGCGACGGAGAGCCAGGTCGGCCCCCTGCCCGTGGCACTGGAAGTCTAGGCTACCGAAATGAACAATGGAGCCCGGAGCGAAATCGACGTGACGATCAGCCATCCGAAACTCGAAAATATGGGTGACACGCAAAGGTCCCCTACCTGGCGCGCCAACTGTCGGTGTCTAAAATGGCGGGGTCTAGACGGCCAACGAGTAAATTTCTAAGCGTGTCGGAGTTCGGATGGTTACGGTAGGAGAACACAGTGGTTTGTACTGGTTCGGGCACGAACGCCCTACGTCCAGTTTGCTACGGAGTCGTGTTACCGAGCGCGGAGGGCTCATAGAGGGGAGCTACAAGCTTTGGTGAGAGAGGGAAGCGCCTTCCCAGGTCCCGTGCATATGAGGTTCTTGGTTCTGGTGTGTGTTCGCGTGAATGCGAGTTTGAGTGTGTGCGAATGAGTGTTGGAATGTCGAGAGAGCGAGATTGGAGGTCCATTCTCCCCTTTATACGTAGGGAGAGATGGAGGAGTACACTAGAGAGAGAGGGAGTGAACGTGGGCCCGGCTTGGGCTACTGCCGTGGGAGAGCTTTGTCTTCTTTCTGTCTTCCTTCCTGAGGAAGATTGCGTCAGTAGACGTATGTCCAGGTCCTGTTTGTCCTTGTTGTGTTGTAGCCACGCGCCTGGAGACCGGGAACTCTGTTGTTCCCTTACCCGGGCATGAGGGGGGGCTGGTCGCACAGGGCCAAGCGCCCCCGCGTTCCGTCGTACAGGGCTGATGATGCCCTAATCCCTGTTCAAGTGTTCGTCGGAGGTATGGCGCACGTGTAGTGCGCATAAGTCATCGATTAGGCAGCACAAGACCTTGTACCGCAGGGGGATAGGGGTAGGCATGGCGACTCATGCCTTGAACCCTATCCCTGAGGACGGAGGGCACTGTGGACCTTTTGACTATATGGGCTAGGACGTCCTTGGCCACTGGTGGCGATGAGACCTCCGAGGGCAAGGAAACATCGTGGATGACGTCGCCCTGGCTCGGACGAGGTGGAAGAATCCCCGAGGGTGGATGACGTAACGAATGACATCTCCTGGGCTCGGACGGGACAAAGGAGCCTCCGAGGGAAAATGACGTCACGGATGACGCCCCCTTGGCTCGGGCGAGGCGAAGGAGCCCCCGAGGGTAGATGACATCACGGATGACGTCTCTTAGGCTCGGGAGAGGCGAAGGAGCCCCCGAGGGTGGGTGGCGTTACGCATGTCGTCGCCCTAGCTCGGGCGAGACGAAGATACTCCGAGGGGAAGTAGCGGTCTTGGTTGATTTGGGGGCGGGAAGCCCCCGAGGGTGAGTTTGTTTTTGCGGAGTGCGGTAAATTGGGTACCCTATTTCTAGGTATCCGACAGAAGCTCTGGACCAATGGAGGTGGTCCGGAGGCTAACCCTAGCCTTGGACGCTTCACTGGAAGCTCCAGACCTAGTGGTGCAGTGGCTCCGGACCAATTGCAAGTGGTCCGGTTGCTCTGACTAAGCAGTCAAGAAGTACGGTAGAAGCACCGGATGAGTTGGTCTAGTCCAGAGGTGAGCTCCGGACCTAGTCCGATGAGTTGTCTGAGGCTTTGGACCTCTCTAGACTTCATCGGACTTGAGGGTTTGGCGTCAGACCAGGAGGCTTCGGACCAATGCATCTGGTCCAGAGGTCAGCAGTTTGCGCGCCAATGGCTATATTTGAATTATGAGGACACATGTCGTGCATAGGTTTCATGGGGAGGAAGCTCTGGACATTGTGCATTAGTCCAGAGCCCCCGATTCTGGTCCAGAGGTCCAGTCCGGAGGTGTCTACGCAGAGCTAATGGCTAGCTGCTTTTTGGAGGTGTCCGCCGATGAGCTCTTTTACACCCCCCCCCACACGGCTAGTTTGGCCTCTCCCTCTGTATATATAGATGATGGGTGGCCAGCCCTTGGGAGGGTTGAGCACCTAGGGGATGTGTTGCCCTTGGTTGTGCTTGGCATAGGAGCCCTCTGAGTGTGATTTGATTGCAAGTGAGTGATCTCTAGTGCATTGCTTTGATAGATAGCTTCGTGTGGCACTAGGTGATTGTGTTTCAAGCCAGTGGTGCTTGTTACTCTTGGAGGTTTCCACCTCCTAAATGGCTTGGTGATCTTGGCTCCATCGAAGCACACAAGAAGCTTGTGCGTAGCTCTAGAGAAGAGCTTGTGACTGGTGTTGTGCTCGCCACACGGGAGATCGCAAAGAGCAACTCTACTTGAGCGTGTCATTGAGTGTCCTCATCGTGTGTTGGTTGTGCAGCACCCAAGTGTTGGGTTAGGCTTGTGAATGGCTATTAGCGCGTGAACCTCCAAGTGAGTGAGCCGATACAAGAGGGACTAGCTTGGTGGCAACCAAGTGAACCTCGAGAGAAAAATCACCATGTCAACCTTGTGTACATCTTCTCGGTGGTTTGTATTCTCCGAATCACTAGCTTGTATTTACTTATTCATACTTGTGCTAGTGTTTAGTAGTTGCTCTTGTAACTTGTTTGGCTTGTGTACCTTGCGAGTTACCTTCTTGTTGGTGTAGCTTAGAAGTAGCATTTGCATGGCTAATTGGCTTGAGTAGCCTTGTTAGTCACATTGCTTAGTTTGTGTAGCTAAGTAAGTTGAGCTCTTTAGTTTTGCATTGTTTGCCTTGCTATTGAGCATTGCTAGTGATCTTAGTCTTCGTGTGCTTTGCATCACTAGTATGTGTAGGAGCTCCCGGTTTGCTTAGAGTACTAGTTGCTTAGGTTTGTGTGACCTTGCAACCTAGACTTGTTTGGGTGAGCCTCCTAGCCCGACATCTTAGATAGCATACTTTGCTAGGTGCTTGACTTATAGTTAGAGGTGAATTGAGTGACAACACAGTTAAAGGTCTAACAAGTTTGCTAAGTGTATCAAAGGTTCAACAAGAAAATCAAACTTGATGGTATTCCACATAGTGTTTAAATGAAGGCCAAATTGTATATTGTTGTATTAAAAGATCATGGAGATAATCTAGTTCAAGCAAAATACAACAATGAAAATGGAATCAATGAAATGACTTCTATGTTGTGGTATATCATAGTATCATGTGAAAGCAAGCATACTTGACAAATGACAAATGAGACATGAGTTGATAGTTTTGCATTGGTCTCTACAATGGGTTGCTTTACATGAACAAGAAGTGTTGAGTGTCAAGCCAAAATGGAGAGGATATAAGGAATAGTGAATTGGCTTGACCATATTGATATTGATTCATATATGTCTCTATGTGAGTCAAACTGAAGCTTGATTGATCTCAATATTTATATCTAGAAGATATTCAAGCAAGGATCACAATAGTGAAGAAATGTATATTCAATGGATGCTTGATATGATGTGACTTGAGTATGGCTTGATAAGGTGAAGATAGCAAGGAAAGATCTTTGAGGTACTAAGCGGAGGTGAAGGGTAAGCAAAGGCTCTAACCGAGGTACCATGGCTAAGGTGAAGAAGACATTACTTGCATTGAGTCGAGGTACTAATCAAGCTATGAGAAGTCATCTTGTGTTGAGGATCAAATCATTAGTAGAAGTGACTTGAAGCCATGAGTTGAACTAACATGTATGAAAATGGTTCAAGTCACATGCTCAAGGTATATTTTCTCAAGAGAAGAGACAAAGTTGATTGTAGCCCCTATGAAGCAATATTAAGAAGAAATGGCATATGAAGACATTTAAAACTCAAGTGGTTAAAATAGTTATTTTCCATTGATCTTGAGTATAGGTATGTCATACTATCAAGGGGGATGCAATACGAATGATAGACAAGTCTCAAGTGCTCAAACTAACTAAACCCAAGTGCTAACATGAGAGAAACACTTAGAACTGCACCTGCACTTGTTGATCTTGGACTTGTTCTCTATTGGGTTGGATAGCTCTCGAAACAACCTTTCTAGAATGTCCAAGATCATCGAAAACGGAGTCCGGAGTCAAAAGTTATGGTTGTTTCCGTGAGCTGGCTTTTGTTGTCTCTGGGAGGGCGGTAGTGCCGCACTTCAAGGGCAGCAGTGCCGCCCTCGAACAGCCACAACGGCTAGTTTTCGAATCCTAACGGCTGGATTGAGTGGGGTGGGTATATATACCCATCCCACGCCTCCTAGTGAGGCTGCTGAAGCTCCAGAACTTCCCAATCCTTCTAAAGCCACTTGAGAGCTCTCCCCAACCCTCTCTTTGTGAGATTGAAGTGATTAGTGATTAATTAAGTGTTGGGGTTGTGTGAGTAAGATCTAGAGAGCAGATTAGAGCTAACCAAACCTTGAGCACTTGTTGGGCTTCGTCGATCTTCGTTGTGCATTTGTTACTCTTGGAGGTGAAGCCTCCTAGACGGCTAGGCGTCGCTTGACGAGCTCCCGTGCTTGTGGTGAGCAGCGGGATCAGTTTGTAAGACCCTCTTGCAGCTAAGAAATCACCCCTCACTTCAAGGATTAAGTTCCTTGATTTGAGAACGAGGGAAGGGCAAGCCTTGTGTGGCGAGCCTTAGTCTTGTGTGGCGAACCTCAACAACATGGACTTAGGCAAGCCTTGGTGGCGAGCTGAACCACGGGATAAATCCTTGTGTCTTGTGTGTTGTTTACTTTCAAGTATATCTTGCATAGACATTGCTAGGATCTGAGGTTTCGATTTGAGCTAGAAAGTGATTTCTGTGGTATCCAGTCTTCGTGCTGGACTTTATCGTGAAACCTGGGCTCTGTGCTACATATACTATCTAGTTTCTCCCAGCGAAATCTGAGCTCGATCCGAGTTATATTTGAAGGGCGACAGTGCCGCCCTCATAGAGCGGCAGTGCCACCCTCTATTCTTTTTGAGTTGTGAGCTGAATTTTTGCAGGGTTACTATTGAGCTTCTCAGGATCTCGTTCCCCCAGTTTGGGCTGAATTGGACCTACGGTCATAGGTCGGCACTGACATCCTCAAAGGGAGGCAGTGCCACCCTTAGTGCTAATACTTGTTTGAGATAAATTTTTGTAGGCCTATTCACCCCCCCTCTAGTCCTCCTAGGCGACATCAAGGTCCTTTCAATATGCTAATGCTCTTGTTAGTATGATTTTATATAAGCTTTATTTATTTGTAGCATTACAACAAGCGGTTTACAATAGATACTATTTGTGATGCTAATAATTTTGTTAATTTTTAACAGGCTTGTTGTTGTACTTGGCATATATTTTGGACACTCCGTTATTTTGAAGGTATTATTTAAGTATTATTTTACTCTTGTTGTTGAAGGGAACTATCACATTTTTTACTATATTTTTTCTTGTGGAGGAAGAAGGAATAAATGTATTTATTAAGGACAAAGTAGCATAAGTATAAGGAAGCTTAACATAATTGTGAAACAATGAGAATGCGACCTCGAATTATGAAATTTGGCGGTACATAGACGTGACATGAGGAGTTATGAACAACTCAATTTTCTATTTTCTGGTTTTTATTTAATTTTCATATTTACTGCTAAAAACATAGGCAAAAATGCACAATAAAAATTTTCTACTAAAACACATTTTATTATGAATTCATTGTATAGATCTATTTACGGGATTCCAAAACAAATTTATTTTCTATTTTATGATTTTTTGGTCATTTACTATGCAATTTTAAAGTTCCAACAAATTTATTCATAAAAGAGAAAGATGAATAGATAAGGAAAAACAATGTTGGGCCGAATTCTACCCACTAGGGCCCAGGGCAGTGGGAGGCAGGCCGGGCCATAAAAGGCCTGGAATGCGGATCGATTTTGCTAAAGTTTGAGGGTTTTTTTAAAAAAAAGGTAAAACTGCGGGTTGATTTTGCTAAAGTTTAAGGATTTTTTTTTTTTTGCAAAATAACCTAGCCTCGCACGATCCGAGCCTTCCGCGCGGCCGATCATATGGACAAGAAAAGAGGATGACGTGGCCATGCTCTCCGGCAAGAACTTTTCCCGAAGATTCGTTATGTTATGAAAAGATGTTTGTGACACCAAAGATAGTGGAGGGCTCAGTCTGAAGGACATGAGAATCCAGAACACTTGCTTGCTTCTAAAAAATGACACAGAGAGATTCAGAGTAACCCTTCCTCTGGGCTAACGCGCATCCCTCACTGGTGATCTCCATGGTCAACAGATGCTGCGATCACTACTACCACTATACTGGGCGATCACGACTGTCCAGCTCGGCTATGGGTGCAACATATTCTTTTGGCACGATGTTTGGGACTGTGAAGACTCCATGCATGGCTAACAGATCCCCTGAACAATACAGTCACGGCAACAATCAGGAAGTGACAGTGCAGCAAGCAGCGCAGGATGGGCTCATAGATTCACTAGTTGCGCGACTATTTCTGGTCGGCACCGAGCAGCTCGAGGAAGCAATGCAAACAGCCAACAAGCAAGTCCTGACCATGGAACAAGACAGAAAACCAGATGGGGACTTGACACATCAGCCATATACAGGGCTCTCAAGACGGCACACGCAACCCCTGATGCCTGGACAAAATTTGTTTTGAAAAACAAGGCGCCACCTCGGGTAAAGTTCTTTGCATGGCTGCTACCCCAGGGCAGGATCTGGTGCAGGGCAAATTTGGCAAAGAACTGCAACGCGACAGCTGAGACCCCAGCACACATCACCTTGGACTGCAGCTCTGCGCGTTAATTCTGGAACGCGGTTGGAATTGTCACTGATAACGATTAGGCAATAACAGCGCTCAAGGAGATCTGAACTTGGGTGCTTGGTGCCAACGTGCCGTGGTCGTGGTGCTTGCAGCTGAAGAGCTGTTTCGGGTACGACACGTTCTTCGCGGTGGACGTCCGGAGGTTCGGCGACGGCGGGATTTTCATCGGGAACCTGCGTAAGCCAGTTGAGGAGGTGCGGTCTAAGCTGGAGAAGAAGATCTCCGAGGCGGCCGGAACGGAGGTCACGCTCTGGTTCATGTATGGAGGAGAAGAACGACGACATCACAAAGCAGGTCTGCATGGTTCAGCCCAAGGCAGAGATTGACCTCCAGCTCGAGATCACCAAGCTGAGCACGCCGTGGCGTTGGCCGTCACGACGTTCGTCGACGAGGAGCGGGGTGGCGGCCCAGACGCCGCCCCGGCAGCGCGCAGCCTCCTGTGTGGTGACTGGTGAGGCGTGAGATACCACTCTCCACCGACGAGACGAGTGTATTGTTGGCCAACTCGGACTGTCTGTCCTGCACGGTCCGGCATATGGGCCCGTAATTCGTGGGCCTTCATTTCTTTAAACCTTTATTAATTTGTAGTATAGTTTGCTAAAAAAAATTCATTGTACATAATACTTTTTGAAATATAATCCTGAATGTGCAAATTCTTTCGACTTAAAAGTTTTTTTTCTCCTTATTTTGTATATATTTCTTTCTTCACTTTTCTTTTTCATTCAGGGCAGCTGAAGGGATGAAATTGGTTCTGGCTCATTGCATTAAAAATGAATTTTTCTCTCTGCAGGCGGCGGATTAGGCCGCTTGCCGACGACACCGATCCAATTGCTGCTGGTCATCTGCTGCCCAGACCGCGCCACCTTCCTCCACGCACACCACCTCATGGTCCCGGTTGCCCCCTACTCGGGCCGCACCGCCGCCTGGGCACCAGCCACGCCAGGGCCGCAGGGCGGACGTCTCTTGCGGATTGCTGTGGACCGTGCTGCCTGCCACGTCGCCCACACCGTCTAATAAGTCTAGGGTAGAATCAATCTCCAATGGAAGACTGGGTGGGCGGTTTGAATCTTCAATTGCCGGCGGTGGTGGGATCCTACTGCGCCATGCGGCCGTGGCAAGATCGCGCGGACATCCTCGATACAGAACAGAATTGACAAGCCGGCATTTCTTACCAGTAGCATCTTACCAGAAACGTATTTACAACAACACATATCAAACAAAAAAAAAAGTAAAAATGAGAAGATGATGCATGTACTGTCTCCTTGTTCAACAGATCGAGGAGTCGTGCGTGCAGTGTGCTTCAATTCATATGCACGCATGGTGCAGTAGTAGCCAGGGAATTCAAAACCGTTCGGTTACCACGGTAACCGCTCGGTAACCGACGTACCGGTCGGGACCGGTTCGGTTTCGGTACCGGTTTGAATTCAAATTTCAAATTTGAATTTTTTTAAAAAAAAATCTAAAAAAAATCCTAAAAATAGTTCATGATTTATAGAGTCCAATGGTGTAAAAAAATTTCAAATTGGAGTTCGTTTGCTATTTTTTTGGACGTGTTTAAGTTTGAAAAAAAAAAAGAAAAAAGAAAAAAACCGTGAGGCCCGTTAAGGGCCCATGCGGCCCATTGTCTCCTGCCGCCTCCTATTTAAGCCGCTGTCGGCCGAGGGGGGGGCTGTCTCCGCGCCCCGAACCCTATCCGCGCCCGCCCCCTCCTCTTCCGCCCCCGCGCCGCCCGCAGCCGACCGCGACCCTCGGTAACCGACCGGACGGCGGCGGTTACCGAGATATTTGGTCGGTAACCGACCAGCTCGCCACGCGCCCTCCCCCCGGCGGTTACCGACCGGACGCGGCGGTTACCGACCCCCCGGAGCGGTTACCGAGCGGGTCGTTCGGTAAGTCTTTTTTTGTTTTTTTTCATTTCTTTGCATTTGTAGTTGCTTTAGTTGTAGGATTTAGTTCTAATATGTAGTATTGATGGAGTATATGATGTAGAAAATATTTATTGTAAGATTTAGGTAGGATTTGACTTAGGTTTTAGGTAGGAGTTAGGTTTATTTGGTTTAGGATTTAGGATTTGCGGTAGGATTTGTTTTAGGATGTATGTAGGACTTACGATTTAGGATTTTATTGATATAGGATTTAGGATTTAGTACGGGTCCATATTGACACATGATGTAATTCTCATGAAATATGTTAAGGTAAACAAAAGGTGCATCCTTGGAAACTATTTTTTATAATAAATATAGTACTCGCTCCGTCCTAAAGATGATATTATTCTTAAATAGTGCTGAATCAAATAGTCTTAGATTTAGCTGAGTTTATATACTAAGATTTTAGTATTTAGTATAGTAAATAAGTAACATTAGATTTTTTTATAAAATATATTTGTTGTATTGCTATATATTTGCGATATGATTTGATGCATGTGTTGGATTTTTTTGTGTTGTCCATTTGTGCAGGAAGATGCCGAGAGACCGCAGAGACGTGGTATGGGAGCATGGAGAGAATCTTGCTCCCGGTTGGAAATGCAACTACTGTCTTAAACAAAAAGCCGGGGGTGGAGCTTCCCGGTTCAAGCAGCATTTGACTGCGCGCGGGACGGAGGTGATCCACTGCACCAAGGTGCCCAGAGAAGTCCGGGAGTACTTTCAGCAGGAGATCGACAGAACTAGGCAGGCAGCTAGTGACCGCACTCGTCAGAGGGTTGCACGAGAGGCTGCTGCAGCGGAGGGCAACCACCCCCTTGGCGATGACGAGTACGAGGCTCGGTTGCGGGAAGCCCTGAATCAGTCCAGAGCAGAATATGAGTACCAAGAGGGGGTGCAGCGGAGAGGAGGCGCTTACGAGCGTGGAGGTGGCAGTGGTAGTGGTACTGCTTCGCAAGGGGGCAATCCTTTGCAGAGGATGTTTCGGAGGTCTAGTTCACAGAGGCAGACCCCTGCGGTGGTGGAGGACTACAACTTGGCAGCGGGTACGAGAGGGGACTCCAGCAGACCCGAATTGATACAGGGGCATGGACGCAGAGGGAAAGGAACGCGAAGGACGCAATTGGGAAAGCTTGGGGAAAGTTTTTCCATACTGCAGGAATCCCCGGGAAACAGGCGGACAATCCGTATTTTGTTAGTGCGGTCAGAGAGACGCAGAAGTGGGGTAAGTACATATACTTGGAGACTTCAATTCATTACGTATATTTCACTATTCTCATGATTCGCTTACGATTGCAGGTGAAGGGATCGCGTCGCCTAGTGGAAAGGATATAGACGGGAAGTACCTCGATCATAACGAGAAGGACCTGCAGATGAGGTACGCAAAGTTTCAGGAGGAGTGGCCCCTGTTTGGGGTCACGTTGATGTGTGATTCGTGGACGGGCCCGACAAGAATGAACGTCATCAATTTTTTGATCTATTGCAATGGCGTCATGTGGTTCCACAAGTCAGTTGATGCGACGGGAAGGAGCCAAGATTCGTCTTATTTGCTGGGGGTACGTCCAAAATATTATGCCAGTTCACATGCACTATGTTTTCTCGGTTCCACTAAATGTTGTGCCTACTTGTGCAGCTGATTCGCAAGGTGGTTGAGGAGATAGGTGCTGAGCATATCGTGCATATCGTCACGGACAACGGCGCCAACTTCAAGAGAGCATGCCAGAGACTGAGCGATGAGTACAAGCATATTGTTTGGACACCTTGCCTTGCACACACCATCAACCTAATGCTGAAGGACATTGGTAAAAGGTCGGAGCATGCAGATATGATCTCAACATGCAAGCGAATTTCAGCTTGGCTGCACAACCATGGCCAGTTGAATGCAATGATGAGGGCAGCCCTTGGTGGTGAGTTGGTCAAATGGAATGCCACTAGGTTTGGGACCAACTACATGTTCATGGAGAGCTTCCATCGGAAGCGTGATCGTTTTATGCAGTGGATGGGATCTTCCGAGTTCTTGCAGAGCAGGTGGGGAAAATCCCAGGAAGGTCACTATGCTCACGCAAGGCTGTCTAGCTTACAGTGGTGGGACACACTCAAATACATCATCGATTCAGTGGCACCAATTTACAGGTTCCTTCGGTTCGCTGATCAGGATAAGCGACCTAACCTATGTGAGGTTGTCTACAACTTCCAAGACTGCAAAACCGAGATGGAGAAGTTCTTTGCAACAAATGTGTCAACATGGCGTGAGTACAAGGCTATCATGGATGCCAGGATTGCGGACGTGTACCAAGGCACGCATGTGGGACCAGGTGCGATCACAACCATTGTTAAAATAGTCGTCTCTACATATTGAGTATTTACCATTTGCTAATTTGTCGTGCATCGTATGTTGCAGCTGTTGTCCTCAACCCAAGGCTTGTATACCGTTTCAATCCAACCCCGCAAATGTTTGCTGGCCTCAAGGAAGCATTTGGGAAAATGACGGATGTGCACTCCGCTATCTTGGCATTACAGGAGGCAGAATCATTCCGCAGACACCTTGGGGAGTTTGGCAGCGAGCTGGCCATTAAAATGGCCTCGGACCCCAACACAACCCCATGTAAGAGTACTTTTGAACTTATTTTTTTGTCTTTTTCAGCGCGTACCTAACATAATGGGTTCCACTTTGCAGCTCAATGGTGGATGCTGTTCGGCAGGAGCACTCCAAATCTTCAAAAACTTGCGCTGAGGCTTGTTGTACAGTGTGTATCCTCCAGTGGATGCGAGCGCAACTGGAGTACATTTGCTTTGCTGCACACGAAGGTTCGGAATCGCTTGTCCCACAAAAAACTGAACAAGCTAGTGTATGTGAACTACAACCTTCGGTTGCGACTCGCGGATGCATCCGAACCACCTAGGTATGAGGAAGAAGACTTCATTGACCAGTTCACGCAGATGTCCTTTTACGAATGGGATAATCCGGTTCGAGACTGGATGGAGTATGGCAGATCCAACCAGGCGCCAGTACTCGACGAAGAGGATGAAGAAACGGACATACCTCTTCCTTCCCATATCGTGAGGTACGTTGATGTACTTTGTTAGCCACTGACAAACCATACTTTTAATAATATGATTCATTCTTTATCATGACAGAGACCAAGTAGACCCTGACGATCTTGGGCCCATCAGTGATTGGGCCCGTAGACATGTGGGTGACACGCATCTTGGGAAAAGAAAATACCAGACGGGACCTAGCCAGAAAAAAAGGGCAAGCGAGTGCAACAGCCTGTCCCCAACGATGATTCGACAGATGATGGCGAGGAGGGTGAGCAAAGTCCACGGTACCAGGAGTCCGATCACAGCAGCTCAGCAACTGACAGTGGAGACGGTCATAGTGGTGACGATGACCCTGGAGCTGCTGTTGTTGGTGGTGGTGGTGTGGCTGGGGGTTCTGCAGATGGTGCTGGTGGTAGTGGTGCTGGTGATGCTGGTGGACTTCGTTTCACAGGTATGGATTGTTACAGATATTTTTTTTAATGTCTATGCCTACTCACTAGTACTAATTATGGTCGGCTACAGGCGAGACGGACTTCACACATGCTACTCAGGACCGCGACCATGGGCAGCCGGAATCGCAGAGGAGAGCGTACGACCCGACGGACTGCTACGACACGCCACAGTACTCCTCTTCCTCGTACAGTGATACATCGTACGGTGGTGGTTATACCTACCCCGTTCCTGACATCAGCACGCAGCCGGCCACTAGATGGGTCTACGAATGGCAAGACCCGGATTTCTATAACATGTTAGTGCAGGAATGGGAGACCACAGCTCATTGGACGGGCCAATCATGGATAGAGTACAAGGCCGGGCTACAGTCGCGCGGTATCGCTCTAATGTCCACCGCGGAGTATGAGGAGGGGTGCCGAAACGGGATCTTCCCTTATATGCGACGCCAGTGAGTAGTGACCATGATGTTCGCATGTCTACGGCACGAGGTATTTCCATGGACGATTTGTTCTTGTTGCAACGGTGAACTACGTTATTTCCGTCGTGAATTTGTGGCTAGTGCATCACTATGATATTATTGTGGGGTTGGTCATTTGTATCACACTATTTTACATGAATTGTGTGTTCTATTTACATCATTATGCACAAAGGTCATGCAAAAAAAATTGATTTTTTCAAGCAAAAAAAAATATAAAAAGACACCCAGCGGTTTGGACCGGTTACCGTTCAAACCGGTCGGTAACCGGCCCTAACCGACCGGTTACCGGTCCAAAACCGTTTGCACTGCGCCGTTTGAATTCAAAATGCGAACCGTTCGGTTTGGACCGGTAACCGGTCAAACCGGTCGGTAACCGCCCGACCGGCTTCCGACGGTTACTGGATCCGGTTCGGTAAAGTAAACCCTGGTAGTAGCAAAGTTAGCTTCGGACGACGTACCTTTCCAGGAACCGCACCGACCCCGACCGGCGTTTACTCCTTCCACAATTTGCCATCAGCTACCACTCTGTTGCTGCGGACGCGGCCACGCGGGGAGAAAACTTCCAGATTTCAGTGATGGGGACCGGGTCACAGCCTCAGTCCAGAAAAGCAGCATTTCGTTGACTAATACACTGAAAAGAGCAAAAAAAAAAATGGTGTTGTGGGAAAGTGGACATTGACGAGTAAGCTGCAATGAAATTCAGCAGCCATAGCAGGAAGCGTTCAAACATAAAGATAGGCTGTTGTCCAAAAAAAAAAAGATAAAGCTAGGCTAATGTCCGTCCACGTATATTTGTTGAATCGATGAGGCAAGTGCGATCCCGATACTATTTATCCAGAGCCTGATGGATCGATAGTGATTGACACGAGCTGCGTGATAGTACAACAGACTAGCCTAGTGTAGGACACTTCTTTTTTTCTTGGCCGGAGATGATGCTTCCGGCAGCAGTGCTACTGCTACTGGGATTGCAGCTCGCCTCCTCCGCGGCAGCCCAGGCTGGAGACGCAGCGGGACGGGGACGACCGCCGGAGAGCTGCCCAACCAGCTGCGGCAACGTCAGCGTGCCGTACCCTTTCGGCATCGGCGACGGCTGCTCCCTCCCTCTCCCCGGCTTCAACCTCACCTGCGACCAAACGCGGCGTCCGCCGAGGCTGCTGCTCGGCACCCTCCAGGTCGTGGAGATCTCGCTGGCCAACTCCACGGTGCGCGCCATGGACACCGCCGGTGCCGTGAACATCACCTACCACGGCACGCCCGAGGGCAACGGCACCTGGAGCGGCCTCGGGTCCGGCAGCGGCGACACGTACGTGCTCTCGGAGGAGCGCAACCAGTTCGTCGTCACCGGGTGCAACGTCCAGGGGATGCTGCTCGGTGACAGCCGCAACGTCATCATCGGCTGCTCCTCCTTCTGCTCCATCAAGGACATCTGGATAAACCCCGTGGTGACCACCAACGCCCCTGGCGACGGAACGGTCGCGTGCTCCGGCGTCGGCTGCTGCCAGACGCCTATCCCCATCGGCCGCCCAAACTACACCGTCGAGTTCAAGTACCTGGACCTCGAGTACATGGGAAAGCTGCCCACGGCGGTGCGCATCGCCGAACGCGGCTGGTTTGACGGCGTCGCCGCTCGGATGCTGAACGAGTCAGCGACGAGCGCCCAGGTCGAGCAGGTCCCGGTTCCGGTGGTGCTGGAGTGGGTGGTGGCGTCCACCCCGGTAGCACCTCCGGGATCGACGGCGGCAGAGGACACCGGCAACTGGTCCTGCCCCGTGGACGCGGCGAGGAGCGCGTGCAGAAGCAGCCACAGCACCTGCCACAATGTCACCGGCAACTACCGAAACGGCTACGTGTGCCGGTGCCTGGATGGGTTCGACGGCAACCCCTACCTTGCCGGCGACGGCGGATGCCAAGGTATGCACGGCCACCGACGGCACACCGTTGCGTGCAGCAGTACTTGTTGAGTTGTTGACGTTGACTTGACATGCGTGTGTGTTTGCTTCAACCACCTGGCTTCAACAGATATCGACGAGTGCGCGCTTCCAGGAAAGTGTTTCGGCGTATGTACAAACATAGTTGGTGGGTACGAGTGCCGGTGCCCGCGCGGTGCTCGTGGCAACCCCAACATGACAGATGGCTGTGTCAAAACTTCTCTTGGTGAGCAGATAATCACTCGATTACCTCTCTGGCGTATTACTCTTCCTTAAACTTACTCGTAGTCTGTTTTAGTATCGAATGAACTCCTCATTGGTCATTCTCCTTTGTTTCACACCTACTCCGTATGTCATAATTCAATGCCGTATTCCACTACTCTTACCCGGATAGAGAAATGAAATATGCTTACCTTCTCAGGGTTAAGTGTTGGCCTCGGAGTTGGCAGTGGAGTAGGTCTTCTGGTCCTGGCTCTTGGTTCAGCCTTTGTGACTCGTGGGATCAAGAATCGCAGGGCAAGAATGTTGAAGGAGAAGTACTTCAAGCAGAACCGTGGGCATTTGTTACAACAATTGGTATCTCAAAACACGGACATTGCTGAGAGGATGATCATTCCCTTGGTAGAACTTGAGAAAGCCACAAATAATTTCGACAATGCTCGCAAGCTTGGTGGAGGAGGACATGGTACCGTGTACAAGGGGATCTTATCGGATCTACATGTCGTCGCAATTAAGAAATCAAAAGTGGCAATCCAAAGAGAGATCGATGAGTTCATAAATGAGGTAGCTATTCTCTCACAAGTCAATCATCGGAATGTAGTAAAGCTTTTTGGGTGCTGCCTTGAGACTGAAGTGCCATTATTGGTATATGAATTCATTTCAAATGGGACACTTTATGATCATCTTCACGTTGAAGGACCAACACCACTGGGATGGGATCATAGACTGAGAATTGCAACAGAAACTGCAAGAGCTCTTGCCTACCTTCACATGGCCGTGTCATTCCCTATAGTTCATAGAGATGTAAAGTCTCATAACATTCTATTGGATGGCGCTCTAATATCTAAAGTGTCTGACTTTGGAGCCTCGAGGTGCATTCCACCTAATCAAACAGGGGTTACAACCGCCATCCAAGGAACACTAGGATATCTAGACCCTATGTACTACTACACGGGAAGACTCACCGAGAAAAGCGACGTTTACAGTTTTGGTGTTGTTTTGGTAGAGTTGCTCACTAGAAAGAAACCATTTTCATATAGATCACCTGAGAATGATAGCTTAATTGCACAATTCACTTCCATGCTTACACATGATAACTTGTCTTGTGTTCTCGATCCTCAAGTAATGGAAGAGGGAGGCAAAGAAGTCAATGAAGTAGTTGCATTGGCAGCTATATGTGTGAAGCTAAAAGCAGAGGAGCGGCCAACCATGAGACAAGTGGAATTGACCCTTGAAAGCATCCAGGAATCAATACAGCAGGTAAAGCTACATAGTGTTGGTTCAAGCAAATCTAAGGAAAATGTGATATTTCCAACAGTTGAGGGTGGAAACACGAAAGAGTCAAGTACACAGTATAGTCTTGAAGAACAATCCTTGTTATCAGCAAGGTATCCTAGTTGATAGCTTATCACAAAGTCCAATGTAAAAAAATACTATGTTATAGTACATAATTCAAAAGGTTTTTGTGGTCCTCATTATTTTGGTAAATAATATCAAACATATTGAATGTATTTGGTGCACATTTATATGTATGTACTCTACTTGTTTGGAAAACATAAAACAAGACTTGCACTCTTAAGCTTATGTAACTTTGATCCAACGACTTATATAATTTTAGAAAGATTCTTGATCCATAATTTTGTAATACAAATAAAAATCGTTAATGAAACTTTTGTTTTCACACTTATGTCCTTTTGGAACATAGTAAATTCGTACGATTTGTACAGGACAGAAATCAGTTTATTTTCATCGAAAACAATTATAGAAAACATGAAAGTTTCCTACAATGCAAAGGGAACTTTATTAGTACATATGGACGTCTTATGACAATACATGGGTTGGTCTGAGTTGTGTGTTCTGGCACATACGATGAGTTCTTTGAGCCCATGCATCAAAGTGCTACTCTAATTTGGGTGTGTTTAAAAAAGAACTTCAGAACATTATTGTGATATTTTGGTTGAATGAACTATAGGACGAGGATTATTTAACAACATTGCATGGGATATGGGTCTCCAAGTTGCCTCTTTGGTTAGTTTGGTGAGATAATCTGAATTTGTTTTGTACGGCACAATATTTACTCGATGGGATGATCTAGGTTTTTTTGGGGGAGGGGGGGGGGGGGGGGGGGGGGGCTTTACCATTTGTTGATAAGAAAAAAATCTACAACTGTGGTACATAGTTAGGAAAAAGTTCAGACCACGTTCGATTTGGGTTGTAAGAGCGCGTTTGGTTGCCCGCATATGACTAGGCCAAGTCTGACTCATACAACCTACCCCGGTGGTCAGGCTTCCGAGAAACGACAGAACTCGTTTCCGCGGAGCACGCGCATGCTCAGTGGCGAGACGCTTTCATGCGGTCTCCACGCTATATTTACCGTCAACCAAACAACTTATTCCTTTATTTTGTATCTGCATAGTCAAACAACCAAGTACCTATACCACCGAAACCAGGCCAACGGAAGCCCGTAGACCGGATGCGATGCATGCTGCCTAGAGAAAGCATCTAAACACGCCCTAAACTGCTCCAAATATTCAAATATTTTATTTTTAAAAAAAACGAAATCCTAGTAAAAGACCAAGGGCGTGTTTGATTTCATGTATGTGGCTAGCCTGGCTATGTATGGTCAGAGCCCGGTCCAAATGATACAAGGGTCCGTGTTTGATTCCATGTTCTTGTGTTGCCGGGCTCAGTTGAGAACATGTTTGTTTGTCTCTACAGAAGAGTACGACGATCCTGGACTTAGAACGTGGTGACGTTACCTCCCAACCATACTCATTGCCATTTCATCGAACACACACAGGGCTGGCCAGTGGCACACGCACCTTCAACAACAGCTCGCGCTCCTCCGTGTGCATCTCGCCTAGCCGCACGCTCAACCCTGCGCCGCCGCCGCCGGAGACCGCCGCTGCTGCTGCTGGGTGTCGGAGAGCAGCACGTGGTCGTCCTCGTCGGCCTCCTGGATTGGGTTCAATCCTTGGGTGCCAGCAGCCTCGTCGGTGATTGCGACACATCGTCGTGGAAGGAGCAGCAGCCTCGTCGATGCTTGCGGCGCATCGTCATGGAAGGAGCAGTAGAGACAGATGGATGCGAGGAAGTGCACCTGGCGCCACGACGAGGCACAGATGGAGCAGGACAGGACGACCCACGATGTCCGGCGATCCGGCAGTCGACGGCATGTGAGGCCCCGACGACCGCCATGGTGGCGAGGGCGAGGGCCATGGAGAAGACTCGCATCCTCCTCACATACGAGCTCCCTCCGTCGCGGCCATGGATGAAGAAGAGCTGGAGAGGTGGAAGTCGAAGGCGCGACGACACCTGTGAAAGAGGAATGGAGTAGTTAGCGGTGACTCGAGACTTCACGCGAGCGCTTAAGCCGACCTAGCTGCCAAGAAACGGACCCTCCTTGTGTTTCCTGAGAGCCAGAATGTATTTTGCATCCGACGAACCGGGCTGAGTGGTGGGCCCAACAAATCAAACACGAGCTCTTGCAGCCCACGGGCGGTCGGCCGCGGCCAAGCTCACGAGCCAGGTTTTAAATGCACAGACCTCAGCTAATAGATCGCCAGTGGTGGTCGGCCCCTGCAACTCTGGTTTGCGGGCTTCTGCGGCTATCCCACCAGTTCCCCAAGCATCCGCTGCCGGGAGAGCCCAGCCCACAAGGCAAGGTGCTTGCAGATCTGCCTTGTTTTTTTTTTTTGGGGGGGTGGGGTGGGGCCGTGGGGGGGGATCAGTATGCAGTTATGTACACTGCTGTATGGCTCCTGTATACGGAGTAGTCGCTCCGACTCTTCCCGTTCGCTCAGTCTGGCGGACATGTCCAGATGAGAAAACGTCAAAAACGATATGCAGCAGAAGATTATCCAGGATTTTTTATTTTTTATTTTTTATTTTTAAAAGAAAAGATGATCGGACTGAATCACAGCTAAGAGCCCGTTTAAAACATAAGAAATTCCTAAGGATTACGTAAGAATTTCATCATAAAAAAATAGTTCATTTTGACAAATAAATAACACATGAACAGAAAAAAAAAATTACGCGTTCTGCATAACTATTGTGCGGCGACGTACCGACACGGGTCACGGCGCGGCAACGTGTCTACACCAACGGGGTGGTATGGTATCCAAAGCGGACTCCGCTCGCCTGCCCTCTCCTCTGGTTGTTTGCGCGGCGCCGAAACATTTATTCCGCGTCGCCTCGAGGCACGCGGCACGCACCGAGACATCCTCCGTCCGGAGAGGCACCTCAATAACTGCTAGGACTAGTCGAGTAGAGTAATCACTACTCCCAGCACCAGCCCGCCGCTCAATCACCGTCTCCTCTCCTGGCGCATTCATTAATCCCCCTCCTTCCTAATGGCCTAATCTAATCTCACCTGCTGCTAATGACCCGCTCCCTTCATATATGCCACCAACTCGCTCTGCCAGTACACTACACTCCACTGGAGCTGAAGCAAAGCAGCGAGCACAGGCGCTTGCTAGCCATGGCGACCCTCGCCGCGCTGTTCCTCCTGGTCGCCGCTTCCAATGCCGCCGCGCTCGCCAAGGCCGCGGAGTACCACAGCTTTGTAGCCACCCCGCTCTCGCCCCACGCGTACACCGCTCCGTCCGTGGACGCAGCAGACGAGGATGTCTTCGGCGGCAGCCTTGCCGTCGCGGAGGATGCCGCCGCAGCCGCATCGGCCGTCCACTTCCGCGTGGTCCACCGAGACGCCTTCGCGGCGAACGTCACCGCGGCCGAGCTGCTCAAGCACCGTCTGCAGCGGGACAAGCGCAGGGCGGCGCGGATCTCGAAGGCGGCCGCCGGTGCCAACGGGACAAGGAGGAGCGGCGTCGCTGCGCCGGTGGTCTCCGGTCTCGCGCAGGGTAGCGGGGAGTACTTCACCAAGATCGGGGTGGGCACGCCCCCCACGCCGGCGCTCATGGTGCTGGACACCGGCAGCGACGTGGTGTGGCTGCAGTGCGCGCCGTGCCGGCGGTGCTACGACCAGTCGGGCCCGGTGTTCGACCCGCGGCGCTCCAGCTCGTACGGCGCCGTCGAGTGCGCCGCGCCGCTGTGCCGCAGGCTGGACTCGGGGGGATGCGACCTGCGCCGTAGGGCGTGCCTGTACCAGGTGGCCTACGGCGACGGCTCCGTGACGGCGGGCGACTTCGCCACCGAGACGCTCAGCTTCGCGGGGGGCGCGCGCGTGGCGCGCGTGGCGCTCGGGTGCGGACACGACAACGAGGGCCTGTTCGTGGCCGCGGCGGGGCTGCTGGGTCTGGGCCGTGGCAGCCTGTCGTTCCCGACCCAGATCTCCCGCCGCTACGGCCGGAGCTTCTCCTACTGCCTCGTCGACCGCACCTCGTCGTCGTCGTCCAGCGCCGAGTCGGGCTCCCGGTCCTCCACCGTCACCTTCGGCCCGGGCTCCGTGGGCCCTCCGCGTCGGCGTCCTTCACCCCGATGGTCCGCAACCCGCGCATGGAGACGTTCTACTACGTGCAGCTCGTGGGCATCAGCGTGGGCGGCGCGCGCGTCCCCGGCGTGGTCGAGTCTGACCTCCGGCTGGACCCGTCCACGGGCCGCGGCGGCGTCATCGTGGACTCGGGCACCTCGGTCACCCGCCTCGCACGGCCGTCGTACTCCGCGCTCCGCGACGCGTTCCGCGGTGCCGCGGCGGGGCTCCGCCTGTCCCCGGGCGGGTTCTCCCTGTTCGACACGTGCTACGACCTGGCCGGGCGCAAGGTGGTGAAGGTGCCCACCGTGTCGATGCACTTCGCGGGCGGCGCCGAGGCGGCCCTGCCCCCGAGAACTACCTCATCCCCGTGGACTCCAGGGGCACCTTCTGCTTCGCGTTCGCGGGCACCGACGGCGGCGTCTCCATCATCGGCAACATCCAGCAGCAGGGGTTCCGCGTCGTGTTCGACGGCGACGGCCAGCGCGTGGGGTTCGCGCCCAAAGGCTGCTGAACCTGAACCGCTGGGCCCCGAGAGCCAGCAGCGCGGTTAATTAACTAGCGAGTGATTAGCGGGTAAAGAAGTGAGCCAGCCGCCTTGTTAGTCATAATTAATGGAGGCGCCGACTGGTGGGTTTAGCTTTGCTTGGCCTTGGATTCTGTACTCACTAAACAAAAGGCAGTGCTCAGGGTTTGTTGTGTCTCTCTGACAGTGCTAGTAGTAGTGGCTTTGATGCCGGGCGAGGAGGATATCAGGATAAGGCTAAGGCGGTTGGTCGATGAAGGCTGTAAAAGGCCCTGGCCCTGTCAAAGTGTTTGGGTTAAGTAAAAAAAAGTGGTGCTTAATCTAATGTACTACTGGCTGATGTTAAAAAAAGTGTGGGTTAAAAATGTTGGCTTTGCGCTGGCCACGCGCAGGCGCTGGAGGTTTTGAGTTGGCGCTATGCGGGCGAGCGAGAGAGAGCAGGTAGATGCACAGCTCGTCACTCGGAAGTTTTCTAACGGTCCAGTGAGCTGAAGATAGTGCGGGGCAGTGATGCACCTGCACTGCAGGCCCTGGACTGGATGTGGGCCCCGCCATATTCTTCCCGTTATCTTCTCTTCTCTCCCGTGGACCGTCGTCATGGCTTGCGTTGCGTGAGAAGTGGGGGGTCTTGTTGCTCGAAACCCGGACGACGATGGGGGTTCCTCTCCCACCCGTGGCCCCGTGCCGAGGAACGTTGCAGGGTGGAGTGGCTGCCAGGCAGGCAGGCAAGCTGTTGGGATGGAGTGGAGTGGAGGAACGTTGGTGCGCCGCGCGCGGCTTTGCTTTTACCGTACCGCCTCGGAGGCCGTGCCGCTGAGGCTGCGCGTGTCGCTGTCCCCACTGTCCCTGCCGCCTCCCACCTACTACCCCGATACTCTCTCTCTATCTTTACAACTCCGTACGCTCCTGGCCGTTGCACTGCTGCCACACCCCGTGCCTGGAACTGGCAGCGTACCGTCTGGGAACACCAGCTCGAGCAAATTTGCTGCTGCCATATCTAGGCCCTTAAACACGACACGCCGCGGATTAGCAGTGGTGTGGTGTGGTGCGGTGCGGTGTCCACACAGTCTGGCTGGCTGGGTGCTGTGCCAGACCAATTTGAAGATATCATCATCAATCGACTGCGGGCGGCACGCCAGAGCAGTGCACCTGTAAATTTCGTTAGCGGGTTACTCCTACCCCTAATCAGTGATCATGTCCACGAGCAGCAGGTGCCGAGACAAACGGTGGCGTGATCACCGGTCGGTTTCGGCAACGAGCCCCCGCTTTCGCTTGCGCCTGTCTGTGTCTGCTTTCGTCCCCCGTTTACGCCATTTATAACGCGGTGGGGGTGCGGACGTCAGTACGTCACGCGCTGCCGCTCCGGCGCAACCGCCTGCTGCTGCGGCGGGGTGCGGGCACTGCTGCTGCATCGTCCGCGCCGAGATGGCGGACGAGAACGTGTTTTTCCACATGCCGATCCACTGCTTGTACAGGATCCTACTAGTACTAGTACTGCTACTAGCATCGACTGCGAGTTCAATGCCGGACCGCACCGGCCGCATGTACATGCTCCAGATCCGTACGTACAAGTGTACCCGTGACGGACTGACGGTGAGGTCCTGCGCCGCACCGCGTAGTGGCATCTGGCGTGCACACACAGGCAGGCACGCACATGATGTGCCACAGCGCGTAGTAGCCATTACCCCATACAGTACATAGCAATGCACTAGCACTCCGGAGGATTTCATTACTCTGGCCTGGCTGTTGAATACTGTAATAGCCATGCACTAGCACTAGCAACATGGACGTTGATTTCATTACTCTAGCCGTCCAGGGGCGCGCAAGTTTCTTCTTGCCTCGTGGTGTCGTCCCGGTCTGTCCACGTCCACGTCCACGACACGGCCAGGCTATGCAGAGCGCGTGGTGTGCGTCGCCTCATTTGACGGATGTCGCGCGGTGAGTCAACTAAAATAGCGCTAAACCGTACCGAGGATGGGCGAACCTGATGAGAGCTGGCCGGGGTGGGTGTTTGGTTTGAGCCTGCGCTGCTTTGGTTCTCCGTCTCGCCAACCAATGTACAGTACTGTATCCGCGCAACTCTCATCGGCAGCGTACAGTATCACCGTACGTACGTACGTACGCGCGCACTCGATCGTGTTGTCTGTCCGCGATCCTATTCGAATCTGCAGTACTACTCGTCGTCCTCTCCGGCCGGAATGCCCACTTGTCCGTGATTGCCTGCTCAACTCAAGGCTCACATGGTCGTGCGCACTGGACGGGCCAGGCAGAGATCGTCTCTGCGGGAGGCCAGCGCGCGGGCCTTTCTGAAGTGCTGTAGTAGGAAATTTTATAAAAGTTTTACAAGAAAATAAAACTTTCATTTGACATGAAATCGGAGGTTTTAAGAAAGGTCTGCGTTCCACGGACCTGAGAAATCTACTCACATCCTGCTGCCTGCCTGCTCGGAAATGTCTTCTGATTAACAACGTCGTTTACACGGATCGTCAGTCTGTCACGAGCGCTCGTGGGTCGTGCGTGATACACACAGACACAAAGTTACAGGCAGTCGTGTCTTTTAAATTTGGCGGTCCACCGCAGCGTTGTCGCGAGCTTGGATTCGTCCCAAAAACCAGAAAAGGCATTCACATGCAAGACGAGTCAGGATCGGATTTGGAGGCTACTCCCTCCATCCCAAATTGTAAGTCATTTCAAGAATCTTGGAGAGTCAAAGTTTCTCAAGTTTGACCAAACTTATATAACAATATAATAATATTTATGATGTCAAATAAGTATCATTAGATTCGTTATCAATTATATTTTCATAGTATACCTATTTGATGTTATAAATCTTTATAGTTTTGTCTATAATTCTTGGTCAAACTTGAGATGCTTTGACTCTCCAAGATTCTTGGAATGACTTACAATTTGGGATGGAGGGAGTACTAGCAATGTGGGACGTTGCCTGTGAAATGTCTGTACCTTGTTTTGGTTGCAACCCTTCGATCCTGCTACGTGGCTCCCGGTCGGTCAGTGTGGACTCAGGATATGTCATGTGGGCCATAGCATCCTCTGTGGGTTATCTTTGTACTCCCTCCGTTTCAATTTATGATTTGTTTGATTTTTTTGACGTCAACTTTGACCACTCGTCTTATTCAAAAAATTTGTGTAAACATAGTTAAATTTAAGCTATTTATGTAGACTATTTATTAAATATAATTAAGTCACAAAAAAAATATATTTTGTATAAAATTTTGAATAAGACAAGTGGTCAAACTTAGGATTGAAAAAGTCAAATAAACTATAATTTGGAAACGGATTAAGTACTAGTTAGGGCAGTCTCAATGGTTGAAACCGTGTACGATTTTTATAATAGCCATGTCAAAAAGAAATCATATATACAAACTAATTCATCCAACAGTGAAGTCTTGACGTAATAAATGTTGTTGCTTTTTTCTCTTTCTGTCTCAACTCCATACTCTTTCGAGTTGTCTTTTGCAGAGCAGATTTCTCTCTCCCAACTCCATACTACTACTTCGACTTGTTTCTGTGAGTATAGGAAAAAAACGGCCGCATGTGAGCCTGCCTGCCACGAGCGGCCGCAGCCCACAGCAGATACGAACGAGCACAACCAGGCGTGCGCGGCCGAGCGCGGCGGCCGGAGGCACGGGCACTGCAGGCGAGCAGGCGCGGGAGCGGGTGCGGCGGCCGAGCACGCGAGCAGGCGGCGATGGGCGAGCGCGCGCAGCGGCGCCGCGAGAGCTGCTGGCGAGCGGGGCGGCCATGGCGGACGACGACCTCGTGGCGACGGCGACAACCTCGCACCCGGCCCGATGGATGTAGAAACCAGCAGTTTCTTCCCAATGGCGAATTTGCGGTTTTTGGATGCATTAGGGCGAGGGTAGACGTGGTTTCTTTGGGAAGAAACCGTTTCCTCAAAATCTCTTCTCTTTCATATTAATTAAACTGTCACATCAACATTTTTATCTACGTAGCACTTATATTTAAGAGGGATGGAAACTACTATAAATACTCATTGGGACTGTAGTTAAATAACAAAAATTATAGTAAGATTAAGGTCAGTCTTAATGGAGTTTCATAGAGGGTTTCATGCACATTAAATAGAGTGTCACATCAGCAAATGTGCACTTTTTGTATGAAATTATGAAGAGAGGGAGAAAGTTTCATGACTATGAAACTATATAGCGTTGTTTCTAAAACGTTGGAAACTGTGTGAAATCCCCACTAAGAGTCTTTCTTAGTTTCATGGGATACATACAAAGCAAATGTATAGTGGAGATGAGATAGAAAAGAAAGAGAGAGACATTAGTAACCGCATGAGGAAAGCTAAGAAAGAAATACTCGTTTCATGTTAAGTTTTATACAATTAGAAAAACGTGCGGTGAAATATTGCATTGAAACTGACCTAATAATGTTTAATGTCCGTCCAATGGTAAGCCCCTCAACCTTGTAACCTGGACGTCACCGGTTTGAATCTTTGTAGAGCATTTTTTTAGTTTTTATTTTATGATCCATTTAAAAATTAACGGTAGATAATATATTGGTTCTTTAGTATCTGTATTTTTTTAGGTGTCATTTGAAAATTAACTTAAGATAATATAATTTATATAATTTTTTCTTTAGTTTTCATATTTTTTATCTCTTGTGTTCCATAAAATCTCAGGTGCGATTAGTTCTATTTTTTTTATCTTTTACCCCCTCAATATTAATAACTATATATTTTTCATTTGTTTTCTAGTTTTGTATCCTATGTTATTGTGCCCCATAATATAATGCACTATATCTTTTTTTCTATTCTTTTATTCCCCTTGTTGTGTCTTATGAGACCTCATGTTTCATTTTAGATATTATAACTATAAATAATATACTTTATCCTTTATTTTATAATTTTCTCATCCTATCTTGTTGTGTCATGTGAGGTACGCCATGAAACATAATGAAAATTGATAGCTATGTATGGGATTGAAATTGGTAGCTAGTGTCGTGTGTGCACTCCAAAAGTTGGTGGTTAGAGAGTGGTTCATAGTTCGTCCAACATTAGTATTAGAAGATAACATATCATTTGAGTTTTTTTATAAAAAATATTTGATATGGTTTTATTGAATTGCATAAGAATTTTTTTTTGTGCGGCATACTCTGTGTTTAAATTCTAGGTCCGTCACTGGCTCCCGGCGCACGTTTCTGGACACCTGGCACAGGCAACCATATTTGCGTGGCATTAATGGAGGTGATTAGCACCATTGGGTCTTTCTTTCTCTTTTCTTTTCAAAATAACACACAATGTTGTGACAACACAAATCAATTATCTGACTTAAAATACGTAGGATTCTCTACAGATAGTTATAGCAATATATAAGACTAATATTTTTATTTTTCTATTATCTCCCCCTTCAGTTGATCATATTCACGTTGAAACTAGCATAATATGTGCAGTGTAATTATAATTATCTTTCCTCGTACGTTCTTTTCCTGTGACATTTTGAAAATAGCTAGTAAATCTATTAACTTTATTTGGAGTTTCAAATATATTATTAATTGAGAAAATATATGGATGATTTTATTTATTTATTTAGTATTTATACATTATAACTGTAACTATATATACTTAAATATGATATTATACCTTTTATTAGATTTTTAAATAAATGTGGATTATATTTTATTATATTTTCAGACAGAGGCTTCTAACCAAACAACCATCTTCGAACAATTTTGCAGTCAACTTCTAGACAACATTTTTTTTTTTTTTTGCCATGCAAGTGGACAACCATCTTCGCAATCATGCCTGCATGCGTGGCCAGCTGACAAGTGATGCTGATGGGATTTGTCGCGTACTGTACGTTACGTACGGAACTCATGGTAGTAGTGGACTGCAGACAAGTTCACTTGCAGTGCTGTGTCGTCTCGGATCTCTTCATTTCGAATCGAGAGCTCAAGCTCGGCAATCTCCTCATGCCACGTCACACGTAAAATTTTAGCCATCCGATCATACGCCAGTGACATCGTGCGGTTATCCGATCATACGCGGTGACATCATGCGGTTAAATTTTCACCTATCATCGTCGCCTGTCGCGGATCCAGAACATTCACGATAGTCTAGTAGTGACTCATCGTCTTCCGGTCCAACACTACATGTACAGACCCTTGAGTCGAGCAGACAAGCACACAATCAAAAAGGTCCTTCAATCTTCCAGCCAAAGCACGCAGAAAGCACAGAGCTTAATACCCATAGAAGAAAGCGACGTGAGCAACACTCAGAGCTGAAGCTGATAGACAATCGAGGGCGCTTGAAGGGACCGAGAGGAAGGCCAGTTGGAACTGCTGGAGTACCCATCAGCAGCCTGGTCACGACTGACGAGCGTCTGGGTGATGGCTGGAAACCGTCGCCGTCGGCCTCGTCCAACTCCGCCCCGCCGCACAGGAGCCGGCTCGCCATCTCCCTGTCCACGCGCAACCGCACTCCGCCGCCGCCAGCCACAGGAGAGTCCGCAATAGCCGCATAAGACTCAGGCCGCGCGCGCGCTGCAGGCGCGGGAGCCCTTGCATGCAGCCGCCGCCGCTCGCACCTCTCTATCGCTTCTCCTTCGCCCTCTGCTAATTCACGATCCGGCCGTGGCCCCTTCGCACTCGTTCCCAGCTGGCCGCTGGATGGCCAGGGCCAAGGCCTGCCGACCGCAGCGTCCGCCCTCACCACATCCATCCTTCGTCATTCTCCAATCTGTCCATTCTCAACCATATCCTAACATTTCTATGCTTCTATAATATCCGTCTATATGCAGGTTCAATTCACATTCAGATTTCATACAAATATTTTGATCCTACATTCATCGTTTTATTACTTTATTTTGACATATGTTTTTTTATAAGAAAACGAAGACGTTTATATAAATATAAACGAGTAACAGCAATAGTTAGGACAAAAATGCTAAATTGCACAAGTCTTTTTAGTTATAAATGTACATCACATATTTTACTTTGCATTTAATCATACAGTTTTCAGTCAAAAGGAAGAAGAGAAAAGCCAATATCTAGAAACAGAATGTAAGTGCTGATATAGAAGTAAGATGTTTCATACATTAAAGTTCACACATTGTTGATTAAGGGTCTGTTTGGCATAGCTAAGCTTTATCATTGAATCTGTTTTTTTTAGAAAGTAGCTTTTTGAATAATTTTGTAGGTTAAGCTGAGCTATTTTGAAAAAAATGTTTAGCAAAAACAGGTTTACCAGTAACTTTATACAAGGATATGAGAGAAATGAATAAGAGCTGAGATAAGCTACTTTTTTAGTTTCATCTCACTTCATGTCTTTGTGAGAGAGAAAAAAAATAGTTATACTTATGAAACTATTTTGAACACACAAAAAAAAAAGCTCAACTCTATTGTGACCTATACCAAACATACCCTAAATTATGAAACCTGTTGCATGTATTGAATATAGTATATTAAAATCATAGTACATAGAAGATCCAAATCTTCTAGATCTAATAATACTCTCCATTCGACTTATCAGCCATTTATGCAGTTCATAAGCTGGATGATGATGTTATTTACTGTTTTGTTGTGACAAAAAAATATTATACCATGACTAACAAGCCAAACGAGCAAGACGATAATGTTAGTTGTAACCTTGTTTTAGCAAAATAGGAAATATGTGTATTTAAATTAATATATTTTTCCTTATATTTATCATTTATTAACTACTTAGTTAAATTGGTTACTGACCATATTTATTTATGATTATGTTTTGAATTTTGATATATAGTCATGGTATATAGAAAGAGAAAAATCCCACTTGAAGAACTGCATAATATACATCCTGACCGAGACAAAAAGAACGAGGAAAATACTAATGGAAAAAGTACAACAAAAGCAAAGAAATAAAATGAATTCAAGCATTGACTGAACAAGACTCTAAAGGACATGATCTAAACCCATATATCATATAAAAAACTTAACAAGCTATTAGACGAACATAATCCATTAGTAAAACAACAACTACTTCTATTTATCCAAACCCTGCATCCCATGTTTATATCTGTTGCCTGTTGATTTTTGCCAATATCTTTTCTGCAATTTGAATGTTTGGATGATGCGCCAAGCTTGTTAGGTTGGTAGTCGCCTCTGGGATTAATTAAAATCACTTGTATCATTCGGCATAGCTCACCTTTGATGTTGTTCTCGCGGCACAATAGTATTAGCACATGCAAGCATTTTTTATTCTATGAGCTCTTTTGCGTCTTTGATTCCTGATGGTGTCAGTCGTGGTATCGATCAAAGTAGTAACATAAATTTTATGTTCAGATTTTCGTTTGAACAACTGTAACATATGTATCAATCTGGGGCTATCTACACTGTAGTATTTCTCGGTGGAGTAACCAGTTACCTAGTTTTTTTAGGATGGTTAACTTTGCTTAAGTGCTATTTCACTCGAGTGACATCACAGATTATGAAACTAAGACAGGGTATATCTTCTTCTTGCACTGGCTAGACCAAATGTGACGCGCGGCAAAGCCGCGCTCCTGTTTCTAGTGTCTCACATAATCGAACCCAAGAAATGTCAATACAGCTGACGGCCACCGACCCACAGTGCGTGCCACTAGCAACTACGGTAGCTAGGCACCCAACGAAGTACTTACTGTTCTGAACATCTGCATGAGTATTGTGGACTCTCTAGTAGCGCTGGCGAAACACTGACTGAGCCAGGGAGTTTCGGTGCTCCATGAGTCGACAAGCCTCGTGCCCTCGTCATGCCACGTCGGGCGTACGTACGTGCCAGTACCAGTGCCAGCCTGGGTGCTTTGTAAAGTTCACGAAACGTACGCAATCGCCGAGCGAGCTTTACACTGGATAAAGGTCAAAAATAGTACAGTACTGTACATCATACGCGCCCACAAATCTCGGGCTTCCTCCCTCATCTTTCACTTGGTTTGATATGTCTTTCTCCTCTCTTCTTCTTTCGGCCGGCCGGCACCCTTTTGCTTTCCATGGTATCTTTTTCTTTTAAAACTCACTAACTTATTATTATTAGGATACAAGACGAACCATATGTTTGGTCTTCCATTGGCACTGAAGGAGAACTGAGCACACCACTGTGACGAAGAGAGATCGATCAAAAGCCTATAACACGCACACTTTTTTTTTTACTTTTTTCGTTCGGCAATAAAAGCAGGCCGGTAATTCGAATCAGCCTATTGTGACAGCGCACCGGAAACTGCATTCTTTTGGCCCGACGAGCAGATGGGCCGGTTTAAGTCCACTTTCTTGCCGCAGCTAATCCCGCTAAATTCCACTGGTCTCTTGGGCCTTGGCTAGTTCGTCCACCGGTGACCGGCCCGGCGCGCAAGTGGAAGCATAAGCCGTCGCATCGCCCCGCCCGCCACATCACCCCGTCAACGCCGGGGCGTTTGCGTGGCGCGGCATGCGCTCTGCTCGGCTCGGCACACATGCGCGCGCATGTCGACATGTCCGCCGAACTTGGCGCTCCGTCACTTGCTTCCTCCTCCCTCGTCTCAACCCGGTGCGCCCCGTCCCTGTTTCCCCCTCTCGTCTCCGATCCCGCCGCCGCGCGCGGGGAGACTCCCCCTGCATCTCGATCATTCCGGGTTTTTGCGCATTTGGCTGGGAATTCCCCGGGGGACCAATCACCGCTCCCGGGGTGTGCGCTGGCGCACCCGGCGTCCCCTCCTTACGCGACGCCACGCGAAAAAAAACCGACGCGATTGGTTTGTGCCTCCTTTGGTTTGGGGCACAAAACCACGCACCCCCGGAAATAGGCGGGCGGTGTATGCATGACAGGAAGAGGAAAAGGGGGGGGGCGGGGAAGAGGCGCTACCGGAGACCTCACGTGGCGGAGGGGGTCGGGGCCCGGGCCCCGCCGTCACCGATGCCGGTCCTGGGGCGGCCTCCGCAACGTTCTGCTCGTCCCTTCCCTTCTGTGCCCCTCTTCCCCGCCCCCCATTCCTCCCCCCAGCCAAACGACACCCTTCTCATCAGGTTCTTTTTTCGCTCATGTCCGTCCTCCTCCACCCTCTCTTTTTTGTACGGGAAGGGGATTTTTTGCATTGCTCTCGTGAATCCAGGATCGTGGGGATGGCCGCATCGCATCAAGTTGTACCTGACACGCGGCGCACAGCTACTGCAAGGGGGGCCCTTTTTGGAGCCTACGTGCTGCCCAAAACCATAACGACCCCCCCGACGACGTGCCAGACCTCCCCTACTCGCAGCCGCAGCCACCCCGGAAGCCCTGCGCGCCGAGTACACCCCCACCCCGGGGCAACGCGTCGTCCCCCGCCCGGGCGGCCTTCGGGGCCTGGACGAGTTCCGCACCGCTCATGGGGGGAAAGGGGGGAAAACCGACACCGGGGGCGACGGGGGAGGCCCACGGACCGCGCCGCCACCGCCTGGAGCCAAGGGGCGTCGAAAACAACACGCCGGGGCGCCAAGGGGGCGCCAAGGTCCCCCCCACAACAAGGAGGCCAAGGGCGCCCAAACCCCCGGGGTGGAGACAAGGACAAGACCGCGCAACCCGGCCCCCGACGACAAGTTCGTGGTCGTCGAGCTCCGAGAGCGCCGTCGAAAACCGTCCGCTGGGAACCCGGGGCACTACTCCCCCTTTCAAAGACTTGGGGGGTGTACGGCAGCATGACACCCGACGGAGCGGCGGGGGAGCTGCTGGCGGTTTTTACCGCCGAAAAAGCCAAGCCGCGCAGCGTTTGTGCTCCGGACCCCAGGGGACCGCACCTCCCCCTCGCCTGTCAGCCATACGGCCCGGGTTCTACTGCATCCTCATTTTCCTCGGGTCTACGGCGTCACCCGTTAGCGGATGCTACAACTTTTTCCGGGGGCCGGAGCGGGGCCGAGCCTCCAGGGACCGCGCCTCCCGACTTCGCAGCCAGCCCCCCTGCAACACACCACCGCTCAGCGGTCCACGCCAACTCTGGGGGGCAACGGCGGCCTGCCGGACGGAGGAACGACGACCAGCACCGCCGGCAGGGGAAAAAAACCCCCGGACGGCGACGCGAAGCTCCCCCTGCGGGGGGCTCTCGAGGGGGGGGGGTCCACACGACGGCGTGCAAAATCCTATGCAGAAGTGGGGTCGCTGGACGAGCCGTCGACGCGGGGGAGTACACGGGGGGACTCAACCACGGTACGGCCCAGGCTCCCCCCCTCAGAACGGCTCTCGCAGAGGGGCCTGGCCGGAGAAAAAAAGGCCGACGTGCACACCCTTTTACTGGAAGCCGGTGGTACATCATCCGCAGGCAAACAGGCCTATTTGACTGCTAGCTGCATGACTGGAAAATTTTTTCAGCCAAGGACTACAGCTCCAGGCCTGGAAGTCACCGCCCGCAAGGGGCCACCATCAAGGAAACCCCGGAGATGGAAGTGACATTCCCCCGCGGCGGCCATTCTTCTCCTCGCCTTTGCCTTTCTTTTAATTTCCCCGGTTTTTGGGTGTGCAGGTGGAGCGTCGAGGGATCGGGCGTCAGGGGGCGCTGCAGAAAAAGGGGGGTGGGGTGCCGGGGGCCATCACCTCTTTTCCCGGCCTGCGCCTTCAAGCGGCGTGCGACCGCGTGCTCTGCCTTTTGGCCGAAAGGGGACAGGGGGGAGGACGACCCGGGGGAGGAGCACGCAGCACGGGCGGGATGCCGTCTCCCACAGCAGCTTCCCCACCCCATCGTGCGCTCAAAAAGTTAAAAAACCTCGCACGGGGGCTACGTTATTTAGCCATGTTCTCTCCCCGCGTAGCTTTAATCTGCTAATTCTCTGCTCTTCTAAAATAAGGGGCCTTGGGCAGCGTATGTATTGGGGGAAAAAACAGGAACTCGAACACGGGTTCCTTGTTCATTTAAATCCACCTCCCCTGGTGTTCAAAATAAACCTTCTGAAAGCACAAAGACACTTTTATTTAAAAAATCTTACTTTTTAAAACCCTAATCTCGATAAAGGATGAAATCAAAAAACGGGGGGACACTTCGTCACTCTAATGGTTCAGGGGTTTAAAACTTCAGAAGGGTTTTTTTCATTCATCCAAAACATCCATACATGGAACACAAGAATTTTTTTTGGGGCATTTAAAGGAAACACAAATCACCCGCAGATAGGGACGCACAGAGAACCCCCAAAAAATTTACATGCACCAAAATCAAAAATTGACGAGCAGTTATTGAGGCAATGTTGCAATGATTCCCGTCTTTTCGGGGATTCAGCACTAAGAAACTCTTCAAGAAAAAAAAATTTTTAAGGAAGGGAGTACATCGTCTTTCACAAACATCACTAAAATGTAAATAAAGGGGGTTTTTAACCATGGAGATAACACCCCTTATAGCCAGGGGGGGAAAAAACCTCTCCAAAAACAACCTCTCCAACACAAACCTGCATAAAGCAAAACCCAAAAATAAAGTCCAACCCCCAAGGTCCTCAAACCTGAGGCTTTCCTTTTTTTCCAAACCTCTTGACACCATAAGCCCTTCCAAATGCCCATACCCCCCTTGGCGAAAAAAAAACAACAATGGTTAAAACATAAAAAAAAACCCCTGAATGGCACAGTTACATATTTGTCTAATTTCTGTTTAAAACGCTTTTTTAAATTTTTAAAAAAGGCCAATTGTTTTAGAAAAACAATGATGTAAAATTGCAGCTCCTGATATTAAAAAATTTTGTCAAACCATTTCTATTTTTAAGGTCAACTTCAAAAATCAAAATACCCCAACAACTCCCCCTGTTCCAAATTGTAAGTCTTTTGACTTTTTTTTAGGTAATAGGTTTTTCCTATGCATCTAATAACCATGTCAAAAAATAAATTTTTGATTTTTCAATCCACACTCGCTTATTAAAAAAATTTGCAAAACATCATTTCTTTTTTTGGGCCCCTGCTTATTATAAAATTTTTTACAATGAAATTTTTTTTCACACACTCATCTTATAAAAATTTGTAAAATTTTCCATTTTTTTTCGGGCCTGCTTATTATAAAAGTTCTTTAAGAATGATTAAATTTTGACTATTTTGCACAATTGTTTAATAAGTTTAGTGGGATCAAATTTGGGGGCCAAAAAGGTCAAACCCCCCCCAAATTGGGAAAAAGGGGGAAAGTATAAAAAAAAAAAACAGGAAAAAAAGCCAAATCCAATTAAAAATTTGGAATGAGGGGTTTAATTACACCAGAACTAAAAAAAATTTCGCCAAATTAAATAAACACTTCGATCCTTACAAAAAGGAAGTACACAATGACTTGAACTTTGAAGAGAAACTACAGGCCTCCAACACTCCTTTACCACGTGCAAAATGTTTTTTTTTGGTTGTTTAATGTCAGCCAGCTAACTAGTTAATAAAAAAAGAAATATAAAACCATGAAGCATTAAGTCCATCAATTCACCTATCAATTATGCAAATTATTTAATATAGAAGAAAGAGAAAAATAAAAACCAAATACGGAAAACCGCCCCACAAATCTTACACACCTATCAAAGCAAATTTTTTAACATTTGAGCTAAAGATGTTATGCTAAAATTTTATTGACAATATATACTTGTCACAGTTTCCCTGTCAATCAACTGACATCCAAAAAAACAAAATGCATCACAATTCCAATAAAATAATTTTTTCGTATATGCAAACAAATCTACTCTTTAAACAGCATGGTTTTTTTGGCATGGAGACATAAAAATCTTTCCAAACCAAAAAACAAAAAACCTCTTGCTGCTGCCAGACACCCCAACACCACCCAAAAACCCACACCAGACTTTTAAATTTAAAAAATTTCATGCTTTTCCTAACACCATCACTTGCCTATGCATCTATCTAGTCTCCCGAAAAATGGACCACAAAATGCAGAAAAAAAAACAAGAATACATAGTTAAAAAAGCATGAAAAACCGACACAACATTGATGTATGGTTTAAAAAGCTATAAATTAAAATTTGGGCGATCCACCAAGCCAAATTCCCCTTGCAAAAGTATAGAATCAATAGGGGATAAGGGAAAAAAACATTTCAAAACAGGGAGATCTATCACATTTTCATAGCAAAAAAACACATGAAAAATACCTTTTAAATGTTAAGTCATAAACGTGAACCAGGGAACCCCTTTACCCCAAAGGGAAGAAAATACTGCCCTAAAAAATGAGGAACAAAATATGCTGCACAACCAAACCCCACCGAAAAAAAACCACATACAAAAACCTTAAACGCTCACAAATCAACAGTCAGCATTGGCCATCCTCCACGATACGCCAAAAAGCAAGTCACACATACATCCTGCTGCTTTCAGTTTAAAAAAGGTATTGCAAAACACCCGGACAAAACATTACCACAACACTGTGCCCATCGAACAAGCGACCTGAACAAGTCCCTTACTGATTAACGGCAGCACTCAGGCAAGAGAACCCATTTAGCAACCAAAAGAGACGCAACATCAAAAAGGCAGCATTTCACCTTGGAGGGGGTGTAGAAGAGCTGCTTGGAGGCTCCTAACCTTCTCAAGGGGGGGGCTGAACAGTACTGCTTTTCTTCCCATAACCTCCTTGTAGTGGAGCCGCCTCTTTGAGGCGAACTCCCCGACGCGCCCCTGCGCGCCACTCGCCAGCTTCGCTGCCATCGCCCCGGGGTTTTAAACCCGACAACCCGCACAGAAGGGAAAACCGAGTAAAAAACCGAAAGGAACCAGATCTGGACCACGGGTGGGGAGGCGGGGATTTTCGGAAAGATCAGAGTTTAGGGGGAGAATCGGAAGCTCACCTTGGGAAACGAAGGCCGAGGTGCGGGGAGATCGAAAGGGGCGAAACGGGGGACGAGAGGGGGGGAAAACGGGGGCGGAGGGGGGGCCGGGGTTGGCCAAAAACCGGGGGCCCCCGGGAGTATCGCCTTCTGTATTTTAGTTAAATTAGGATTTTTTTCTTGCACTCGCATCTATGGGTTTAAACCGTTAGACTATTTCTAATAACAGAACCTAAAATAAAAGACCATTTATATTGTTGGCTACCCAGGTGAAGATTTAAAATTTTTTTTTTTTCTTCTCCAACAAGGGGGTTTAAAAAAGAGCCCTTTTTTTTGCAAAATAAGTCTTTATAAAAGAAATGGCATTTTTGGGGGTTATTTTTGTTATCACCTAAAATGGTTTCTCACAAAATACTCTGTTTAGGCCAATAAATATCAAAGGGCCATTTGGCACCAACAAGACCAATTTGTCAAAAGCCTTTTTCCCCTATCCAAGCAACATAGTGGAATTTCTCCTCATTTCTTTAGTTTTTTTTTGAAAATTTGGCCCAACATTTTTTTTTTAAAGTCTAACACCTAATGTTTCATAAAATGGAAAGTTGTTAGTTTTTTTAAAAACATATTTCCTATGGGTTTTTGCTTTCTTCACCACATCACTTATCCTACACTAAAAAAATTAATTGCCAATGACACAAAATAATATATCAAATAATTTTTTCCCCCAAAAGTATCCCCCTCTAATCAAAAAACCCATCACTTCTTAATCGAAAAATTACTTCTTCCTTTTAAAAAATTTTTCATTTCTTAGTCGGAATTTAGGGAGTTAGAGGCCTTTTCTCAAGGGGACTGGTAAACACTTTACATCTCTTCACTTTTTCTACAAAGAATTCCAAAAACCTTTCCGCCCCGTAGCAAAAGCCCCTTTAAAAAATTTCATTTCTCTTGGTTAGGTTTTAAATCACGAGAAATCCAATTTTTCTTCAAAAAAAACAATAAACTAAAAAACATATCCTTTTTTACTCAATCAAGAAAAAAAATCGGTTGGGGTTTTGATTGTCTACGTTTTGTGCACCTTTTCAAGTAAGGTGGAAAAAAAATCATTGAAGAGTTTGTTTAAAAATGGAAAGGATTTTTTTCTGTTCACAAAGCCCAAAAATTCGGGCCCCAACGGTTTAAACTAGCTTATTTTTTACACTCTTAAAACCAAAATATAGCCACAACATTTCATGAAATGAAAAGAAATAAATTATAAAGCATAGTTGAGGGATTTAATTCAAGATTCCACGATTTGGTGTTCTCACTTTTTTTGTAGGATATCAAGTTTCCTAATAAAATACCTCAAAAGGGGAATTTTGGGTACAATTTTTGCAAGACTCGCGACCGATCGAAAAGATCTACACTTGCCATATTTGGGGTCCCGAGAAAAGAATCAACACTGCAACGAATTCAAAAAGGGGGAAACCCTAGAACATACCGGAACCCACCCACTATGTTTGAGGGGAAACATAAACCCTAGATTTTATTTATTTTTTCCAGGGACTAATCGAGAGAAACGTAGAAGATCTAAAATTAAAATTAATTTTCCGGAATTATCCCGCGGTGGATACTTTCCACAACTCGGGAAGGATTCAGAAGACACCCAAGGAAAAGGGCCCGAGAATTGAATGGTGTTCGGGGGCACCACCCCAGCCGGGGGCCTGCACAGTAACGGATCTGGATCTGCCTAGAAGCTTTTTCCCCCCCCCTGAAAGGGGCCCATCCAAGGTAAGGGGGGGTGAATACCTAAATTGGAAACTTAAAAAAACTCAAAAACAATTAAAGCGAATACAAAGCAAGTTGCTAGCCCAATGGGGGTTTGCGAAGCCTCCACTCGACAAAGCAACCAATATACCTAAACACTCAAATCCTACTCAATTTAGTACCCTCTAGGCCACCCAAAATACAAAAAAAAGTAAGAAGAAGGGGAAAGCAAAAAAGAAGGAGTGATTTTTTCCACCGGTAGAGGAATAACCAATCACAATGAATCACCAAATCACCAACAACATAATGATGAGCCAAGAGGTGACACTTATTTTTCACCAAGGGTTTTTTCAGTTTGCCCCTAGCAAGTCCTTGTTTGTCGCTCCTTACTTGGAGTTCACAAAACTAATTTTGGATCACACCCAAACCCGTCCCCCCGGGTGCCGCACAACCAAAAAAAGATAAGGGCCCAACCCCCCGCGCAATCCACTAGATTTACCTTTGCGATCTCCCACGGGGGGGGCACAAGAACCCCCACAACTTCACTTGTGGCGAAGAAGCACATTCACCAACTTCTCGAATCTACAACCACCTGCTCCAAACCTCTAGGGATGGAATCACCAAAAATAACAAAAAATACAGCGGATAACTCCTAAGTCCACTAAGAAATCACCTGCAATGCACTTGATCACTCTGTCCTCTCAAATGGTGAACAATCAAAAAGAGAATGGGGGTTGTTGTTTTTGCTCCAAGAGTATGCAATCATCCAAAAATTTCAAGAGTGGTTCCTTAACCAGCCATACCCTTAATAGCCTCCCAAAGAAAAGTCGTTTTCATTTTGGGCTGCTGAAATGACCCCAGACTACTTTTGAACCACCTACCATTTCGCTGGCCATGCATGGCCAGCCAGTCCACCCTGTTTTTTAAAAGCTTCTGCGATGCCATGTGTCCACTGTTTTCTGAATTTGACCTTTTGGGTTTTAAACCCTTACCTCCGGACCACTTACCATAGTCCCGACCCTTGTCCGACGTTTTCCCTTTTGCTTCAACTTGAGTACAGTAAGCACCCAGCTCTGGATTTTGGGGCCGAGCCACCACCGGACCATATCCTCTGGCCCCGGGCTTCCCTTACTCCTGCTGAGCCACTGGACTTCTGAAAAACGGTCTTGATAGTCCGACCCACCCCGGGGCCACTATCCAACCCTTTTTGCGAGCCCTCCCCATCTGAGCCCCACTCCCTTTAATATCCGAGCCACAGCAGACTGGCCACCCTGTCTTAACAAATCTTTTCTCTTTTTTTCCCTTTTTCGGCCACCACCAAGTGTTTCACTGACTTGGGCATGTGTGGCATATTTTTAAACAATTTTTTAAAAAGGGTTCTCATTATTTTTTTGATCAATGCATGTAATAAACTCCTAAGGCACTTGATAGGTGTAATCACAAACTATTTCTCCCCCTTCAAGTACGGTTACCATCCTAAAGTGATCATACCCACTAGGTCTTGATCACCAAAAAAAAAATCCCTTTTACCTTTCCTTGAAAGCTTAGGGTTTTAAAATTTTTCCTTATTTGCAAGTGTGAGCTCTTGTTGACTTTTTTTTCCTTACCTCCCCCTTGCCCCACACTTTCCCCTTTCCCTTTTCCAAGTGTACTAACCTACCATGCACTTAGAGGATTGTACTTAGGTTTCATAAAATTCCCAAAACACTAGAGATCTTTCAACCCCTCCTAAGTTTTTATCTGGGGCCCCCAAAGTGAAGTCGTTTGATCCAGGTAAAAAGTTGATCCCACCGGGCTAAAAAGAGGGCAACCCCCCCCTCTCCCCCGCACCAATCACCACAGAGCAAAATTAGGTTTCAATTCTCCACCAAGTAGAGTAGAGGCCCCTAGTTGTCTAGTTTGTTTTTTCATTCATTCTCTAGTTGAATTAGAGGGAGAGAGGAGGAAAAAACTAGGGGGAGCCAATCTGTCGATCTTCCCAACTTTCCTTTTTTAGCTTTTTATTCATCTTGAGCAATCTCCAGTTCTTCATTTTTTTTCTAAGTATCTTTTTATTCTTACTTATTTTATTTACACCACTTTTTTTTATCTTGTTTAAAATTTGGGAATTAGAGTATAACATAGTGTAGACATGGTGGCAGACTAGATTTACCTGATTTTGTGCCAATCTCAGGGGTAGTTTTGGTACCCCCCAAAGGGGGCGGCTCTTTGGCCTTTGGGGGTCTACCACTTCGGGTTTGGTTTTTTATAAAAATTTTTTTGGGACCTCCCCCCGATACCTTTTTCCCGTTTTTTTCGAAATCGAAAGACTGTTTTTCCAAAAGGTAAGTACGGGCCTTTATTAGATAAACCCCCCTTGAAAACCTAAAAAAATCTCTACCCTTTTTTTAAAACCACTAAAAATAATATTCTACCCCTTAAAATAATATAATCTTCCCCCTAATTATCTTTCAATATCCTTGGAGATCTTTTTTTGTTTTTAGTACACTTCGTGTTTTCCCGTGGAAAACGAACCCTTTTTTCAATACTCCCGGGGGGAAAGCACATCAGTAACATGCCTTGCGGAAAATTTTATCGAAGAAAAAACCCAAAACTTTTAAAATGTTACCGAGTTTACAACCCTTTGAACGGTGAAAAAAAAATAACCCCCAAGTTATACCTTTCTTTGCACTTCCTTTTACTCCTCCAATATTTGATGTCACCAAACACCAACCTCCACACCAAATAATATTATCCACTCTATCATTATTTTCCTTATTGGTTCTCACCTTGACTTCTTTTTTCCATTGTTGCCCTGTCAATTGGTGCCAATTTTAAATAGTTTTTAAAATTTTACAATAATAAGTTAATAAAAATTAAATAAAATGTAAAGGACTCAAAAAACTTTTAAGAAAAACCTTAAAAAAAAATAAAAATAAAATCAAAACGATGAAAAAAAAAATGAAAAAACATGGAAGATCATGGAAAGAACATAATAAAAATATTTGCATTTTCACATTTCCACTCCAAGTGGGTGGCTACTTATTTGGTGTCATTTCAAAAAATTTTCTAATCAAAGAGGCATGGACCTCAGTGAAAAAACCTTAAAAATTTAGAGCCAAAAATTAATTTGAAAGTTGAGGACCACGAGGCATACCACCAAAAGTTAATGGACCCAAAAATGCATTTTTAAAATTATGGACCCCCGAAAACCACCACCAAAAGTTATTGGGCCAAAAATACATTTTTAAAATTGAGTACCAAAAGACACACCACCAAAAGTTAATGGGTCCACGATGCATTTTAACTCAACTAATTTTTTCATGCCATAAAAATTTACCCAAATCAAGGGGAAAGGAATAGATCCTATTGTATTGTCCACCATGGCAAAAATTTTTTTCCTGGTGGGGTTTAAAGCAGAAAGAACTTTTCACACATATGCACTTAGGCCCCTTTGGTTGGGGTTTTAAACTTTTTTTTTTGCAAAAGCCCCAAATAGGGGGAAAACCACAAATCTTTAAATCAAAAGTTTTTTTTGCCAGTAAAACTAACACATCTCCCTTCTTTTTCGCTTTGGCCAAAAAAAAACCCCCCCGTCTTGGTTATGTAGAATTGGTTGATCTTTCTTTCCCCCCAGATTTTCTCCTCCCAAAAAAACCCAAAAACATCTTCTTTCTCATTGCTAGCCTACCCATCTGGGCCCACCCCATACCTCACTCCATGGCCACCCCCCGCACCACAGGTGCCATGGCCCCCCAAAACCCGGCGGCGGTGGGGAAAACTAGCCCAACCTATGGGCGGGAGGCAGGCTTTGCCCTAGCGATAGCACGTGGGGGCTCTACCTAAAAAACTATTGGTGGTCGGCACAGGAAAAATTTGGGGGCCCTGCCCGGCGGCACCCCTTCTACTCAAAAAAACCCCAAAGAAAGGGCACACCCCCCTTTCTCTTCCCCTTGGGGCCACCAAAGCACCAACACGGCAAGCTCGTAGAGCCCCTGTTGGCCAGAGGGGTGAATAGGTTGCAAAACAAAAACCAAATCCAATTTAAAATTTAAAAAGCGACAATGCACACTAGTAACAACAAGTTCATAGTTCAAAATCTAGTAAAGGGAAATTTAGATCTAGTAAATTTTTTACCTTCTCATGTAAAAAAAAACTTAAAAAACATCAAATTTGGGACCAACCACCACCAATTATAGATTGAGCTCAAACCAAGAAACACCTCCAACAAGAAAAGCAATGATAAAGCAAAGCACACGTATACAATATTTATCACATGATTTCAACCCCACCAAGGGCTTTCAACTCCACGTTTTTGAGGTTTAGCCACAAGGTTTAGTTTTGCAACTCTCTTTGTTCTCAAGTAAATCAGTGAATCCTTGAAGGGGGGGTTTTTCATAGATGAAGGGTGATTACAAACCTCAGGGCTCCCACATACATTGGCAAGCTCATGGGAGAGTTCTACGGGCTAAAAGAAAAACTTCAAGAGAAAACGAACACATCCACTGATTGAACTCAACCAAGTGCTCTTTGATTTGGGGGAACAAGTGGATCCACTCTTTAATCAATTTTTTGGAGCTCTTTTTTAAAGGGTTTAGATGAAAAATTTAAAAGGGAAAATCTTGGGACTTAAGGCGCTTAAAAGAAGGAGATAAAGGAGGTTCAAGAGTTTGTAGGTGCGGTCTAAGAGCAGAGAATAAAAGTAACCATTGGAGAGGGAAAAGGTATAAATATTCCATAATCAAATGGTCAAATTAAAGACACGATAGTGCCACGACTCAACTGCAGAGTACCGCCTCCCTATGCAGTATGCCCCGCCCCAAACCAAGAGAAAAGGGAATATGATTAATAGCATGTTCCCTTTATCTTAGTGTTTGAGGATGTAATTTAGGGATATGTGAGCACTTGTTTGCACATTAAAGCGAGCAAACACATCCCCTTTATAGTATGACTTTTTTCTATATCAATTTTAAAAAATAAAATAAATCAATTCCTTTGAGTTCCAGCCACCATCTTTTGTAGCGGGTCATTATCACCAAAACCCACAATTAGGGGTTGATTGCACTTACAAGACCCTCCATCGGGGGGATGGCCCCTCCCTTTAGTTGTCCCAGTACGCTTGCCCCCCTCGATGCTCATCCCCGTGCGCGACCCCACCACATCATCCCCCTTAGCATGATCCCCTTTTGGTACACCCCTCTGATGAGCCTAGGCCACACGCCCGGTCAAAAAAGCCCATCCACCAAGCCCCCAATTTGACAAGCCTCTACCGACAAGCCTAGGTCACCGCACCCAGCGGAGCCCCCACCTGCCCACACTGTCTTTGGGAAATGGGTGTGGTGAGGGTGACAGTGGGATCTACTCATAAGTAAGAGAAGTTGACAAAAGATTTTTTTTCCCAAAAACCACAACTTCCTCAACCAAACAGTTTTTCAACTATCTTTTTAAAGCAGCTTTGCAAAAGCCCCAACTCACAAAAAAGCTTTACAAAAACCACGACCCAACCAAACAAGGCCTTAGAAGCCATTATGCACTTAAGACCCCCTTAATAGGTCATTATCTACCCTAAACCTAAAACCCCACACTCATTGAGTCTCAGACGGTAAAAAACAAATTTTATACCTTTGGGTTTTTGCTTGTTTCCACCTCATCCTCACTCCAAAGGAAAGATCAACACCTTTAAGACTTAGTACATTTGTCAAACATATTCCAAATGTTTTTCAAATTGATTTTCAAAACACCCATTGAATCCATATGCAATGCAAATATTTACTTCACAAATGGCAAGATAAAACAAAACAAAAAAATCCCCCCTTTTTAAATATGCCTATCTAGCCTACCAACCATGATTTTTTTCCTTTTTTCTCACGATGATGGTAAAACCAAACCCTAAGTCATACATTTGTTTGAGCCCATCACTATCCACCATGCCATCTTCCTTCATGACATCCATTAGCTCAAACAAACCTTATGGGCAAGTAATTAACCTTTATAAAACCCAATGAAAATGTTAGTCTACAAGAATTGTCACAAATTGTTATTAATTACCAAGCCCAAATGAAAGGGAAATGCTTGCAATAATCTCCATTTTGTAATTATGACAATTACCAAAGGTGTTAAAAGACTTCAAAATTCAATCAAACCAAACACAAGTATAAGTGGGCCCTTTAATATAGTTTTGCAACACTTTTCCATGCATGCAAAATCAAAGGATTAAATAAATGTCACACAAAATCAAGTTTTTAGTGAAAGCCTCTTACATATATTTTTAAAAAATTTTGGTATAGCTTTTGCACATATGTAGTATTTGAAAATTTTAGGAAATTTTCCCTACTAAGTGGTACAAAAAAGGTATGTAGGATGAAAGGGATTTCCTATGAAGCAGGTACATGTGAAAACATCCTTAACCAACATTTTAATTAGAACACCACTAAAAACATATTAGAGCAAAAATATTTGACATCTTTTTCTAATGTTCATCACATCAAGTAACATGTCTAGCAAAGCACCACAAAAACATTTTAACATAATTAAGTGCAAACGCAACAACCAAGCAATGCTCAAACAAATGCAGAAGGGAAGACATTAATTTTCAAAAAAAAAAATGACACACTAGTATTCAAATAACTCTCACATGTGAAATGACACAAACTGATAGCATTCATATAACTCCACCAGTTTCAAATAACTCTGATAAACATTCAAATAACTAGTAGCATTCAGAACTATAAGCTTTTGGGTAACTGAGAAAAAAATTCCAAAACAACACGGGTTTTCAGAGCTTCAAAAAATCATGCATCAGGAAAACAACAGAGACCATGTAGGTTTGTCACATTCAGGAAAAACTACAAAAAAAGTGCATATTCTATTTTAAGTTGGCAAACACAGAAATAAATATTTAATATGCACATTTTTTTAACTTACCATTCAAAAATTTTAAAAAAAGGCCTTTCTAAGACACTTCATGGCCTTTTCAGCATCGGACATTGAACTTGTTCTTTGAGATGGGGTTGTTATAACCCCTCCATCATCTTTGATTCTTTCTTAACTTTTTTCCCTTTCCCTTTTTTATCTTGTGTTGTAAGGGGGGAATTTTTGGGGTCTAAAATTCTCACTGAAAGTTTTTTGTTGTATTCCCAATAGTTCATTGCGTTTGCATTTGTTTCCTCCCTGAAAATTTGATAAATCTATCTAATTTGTTTAGATTAATAGCAATTCCTTTTAAATTTCTATTTTCATATGAGCTTGGTTGTTTTGACTGCCTTTTTTGCAACTAAGATGCCTTTTTGGGACGCCTTCTGACCACTGGTCGCTTTGGCATCTCATCACAATTTCAACATTATCTCCTTCAAGTAAAATGCTTTCCTTTTTACGTGCTTTCCCTTAGCCTTCATTGTATGTTTTCCACTTCGCCACATTTTGGGGAATTTTTTCGAACCTCCTTAAGACCGACAGTCCTATTTTGCTTCTTTGTTGTCTACCACATAGAATTTGTGGGTTAAAATAATCCACTTTGATCTGGATATCCATTTGAAAATACTCTATGACCTTTTTAATAAGCAACTAAAAAGAGGGCCACACTACCTGTTAATCTGTGCCATCAATCTTTGCATTGCTTCAAATTCCTTTTCTTTTGGGGTGGAGTCTCTTGTGTAATTTAACAACATCGCCAATATTGGTTGCCACCTCTATCGGCTCCACTCATCCGTTGAATGTTCTACAAGACTCATCAAGCAACGTCCTCATCCCTATCTAGGGAATTCTTTTTTTGAGTCCAAAAATTTTAGCACACTGTCAACTATTTAGGATGTTGCTCATCCATTATCTCTCCCTTTTGCTGGGGGAAAAATTTTTCAATTTGAACATGACCAACCCAAAAAAATTTGTGTGGGTGGTTTTCAAAGTAGCTCAAAACTCACTAGGGGGACATGTTTTTTTTTTAGAATTACACAGTACAAAAAGTAGACCTCAAAACACACGCACACTCACCCCCATAATACAAAGACCAAAACCCAAAACCCCCATGATCCCTTTGAAGAACGAGCTGACAATACCAGCTTCACGAACACCACAGGCCCTCGTTTCGATGGGACGTTTTCTACCACTGAAAGCGAGCCCGGAAAATTTACAATAAAAATATTTTAAGTTTATGATATGCAATATACCATATTTGAAAAAAAATTAAATGCTATACAAGACCTATTTTTTTTTATTCATTTTCAGGGGTTTTCATGCCCCCAAATTTTTTTTATTAACTATAAAAATATAAAATAAGGGAACCCTTTTGAACCCAAACCCTTTAACAACTAAAGCTTCCTGTCAAAAAAAAAAACTAAAGAAAGACAAACATCAAAAAAGGAAAATGTTACAAAAAGTTTTTTTCCATGCAGCAAACTAACTACCCTTTCCAACATTTTTTAATGCATGCATGGCGGGCTGCATCCAAGAACCCCTTTAAACATGTGAAAATTTTTCCAATTCCTTGTAACACTAAAATAACAACTACATAAAGAACAAAAAAAACCTTTTCCAAAAAATTCTAAAAAATTTCCCAAAAAAAACAAACAAGTCTCGTTTACAAAAAACAATTTTATTACCAAGATGGATCAAGTTTTTAAACCAAGATGAATCAAGGAAAAAATTCCCCTAAATAACCCAAAACCCAAACCAGCTTCAATTTACACAAACAAGTTTTTAAACCAAAGGGATGGATCCCAAGCAAAAAAAAAACCCAATGAAGGAGAAACTAGATCAATGCTGCCCAAAAATCCCACCAAGCACGGGGAAAAACAAAGGGGGGAAAAAAATTGGAAAAACCAAACTTTTTCCAAAAGGGAATGATGGAGCCAACACCATTCCGCCGATAAAAGGCACCTCTACGGGAAACAAACCAATGGGGGATGGGGGAAATCGTCGTACTTTTGCTGAACAAACAAGAAGGGGCCCACCACGCCAACGCTCCCCCGCGATCCACTCTCTTACCTGGGGTTTTGGCCGTGGATCCTCCCCAAAACGACAAACCTCCCCCCCCCGCTCTGGGTTTTGTGGGTCGCTAAAAGGGTCCTAGATGGCTAAAGGGGGGGTGAATCCCCTAAAAAAAATTTCTACAAATCACTAGAGAAAAAGGGTTTAGAAAACACTTAAGCGAAGCTTTTTTGCTCTAGCTCCCCTTGGGTGCAAAGCCCCAATCCAATCCCAATTCTAGTCAACTAAGTTTTTTTTCCAATCAAAAAGAAAGAACCTAAAGCATTTAAAGCAAAAAGCAAAGCAAGAACAAATCCCTAAAGAAACTAACTAGAAAGCTAACTAGACAAGATATAAAAATATAAATCCCAATAAAGGAGATGTTTTGCTATACCGATCCCTTTTTGTGTGGAGGGAATTTTCAAAAAGGTGGAACCAATCACAATTTAAAACCAAAGAGTACCGGGAGACAAGATGAAAATTCGATTTTTCTCCCCGAGGTTCACTTAGTTCCCAAACCAGCAAGTCCCTTTGGTGTCGCCCTACTCAAGGGGTGATTCGTGGCTAATGGGCAATGAAAAAGCCTAGCCCACTAACTCGGGCCCAAAAAAAATCCAAACCCCAAATAAAAAGAAAACCCCTTAAAGGGGAAAACAACAATCCACTAGATTTTTAACCCTTGGCTCCCCCGCCGAGGTGGGTACAAGCCCTCCACAAATTACCAAGTCGGCCGCAAACAATCAACAATTGCGCCGAAGCTTCTCCCCCAATCGCCAAGCCCCCTGGGGTTTTGGGAAAACACCAAGAATAACAAAAAACCCAAACCCCCCCGATAAACATGACCAAGTGCCACAAAAAAGAAAAATCCCAATTTGATAAAATGCACTTGGATAAATTTAAAAACTCCCCACAAAAAAGAAAAACAATTTTTAAGAGATGATTTGGGAAACCCTATCTCAAGAAAGCACAAGTAATCAAATGAATGGGAGGTGCAAAGGAGCCAAAGGGGGCCCGGGGGGCCCAAAAACATAAAAATAGCCACCACCATGGAACTAGCCGTTTTGCCCCTTTTTCTCAGCTGTCTGCCTAAAGCCCCGGCCCGCATTTAATGCAGGGGGGGTTTCCGGCCCCACGCCCCTTGCTTTCCCGGACCCCCCCTCCCCAAATTTAAAACCGGTCGTTGGCGCCCTTCAAAAACGCTACGGCCACCTTTCCCGAAACCCCGTGAACAGTGTGTCCCGGTGCCTCTGTTTTCCTGGCGTCCGGGCCCCGATCCAGAGAGGGGGCCAGAGAGCTCCTCACTCCGGACCCAAAGTCCCGGTTTTTCTGCTCCGGACCACCTTCAGCGTCCGGATAATTACACCCGAGGAGTCCCCCGAGAGCCCAACCCCGGGCGGCCGCGACCCCCGGAAAGGGTTGCGTTCGGTTTTTTTTTTCCAGTGAGGGGCCCAGGCAAGGGGATGCCTCCGGTCGCATTTACCAATGGTTCCCAACCGCAATTTTTCTTTCGTCCCGAACCCGCGTCCGGGGTGCTTCTGAGTGCCAATCCGAGTTGTCCCCCTTCTTCTTTCCCTGCTTCCATGTGCTAACCCAAGTTTTCCAACCACTTTTAAACCCTGTGTTTTGCCTTTTAACAAAAAAAAGTTCAAAAAGGGTTTTAGTTCAAGTTTTTTGTCACAAAAATTTGTTTTTTTAAGGGGTAAAGCAATGCCAAAAACCCAGTGGCACAAAGAAAAACCGAATCCCACACCCAGTTTTTCCCCCTTTTTTGATAGTACGGGAAACTATCCTAAGTTTTGGGTACACTCTCTAAAAATGTCCCCTTTATTTTAATTTAAAACCCAAAAAAAGGCCCTATTGGGTAAAACTTTTTTTTTTTGGGTTTCCCTTTTTTTCTTTCTCTTTCCCTTTTTTTTCCTTTTTCCCCTAAAAGCCTTGATTCCCCCGTGAAAAAAACCATCTAGCTCCATTTTTTTTAAAGGTGGACCCCCTATCTTGAACATACACTTTGGTCAAGGGGTTTGTCCATAGGTTTCATCAATTAACCAAAACTAAACAAGGTCCCTTTTAGTCGCTACCGTTGAGATGGCACCAAGAAACCCAAGGCGTGCACTGGACCGATGCACCGTCCCCCGCCGGCCCGTTGTCGACGTAGCAGCCTATGCGTCCCTTTCTCTTCTTTCTTGCCCGGGGACGAGCTTGCCCCCCTTTTCCCTTTCCGAGGGCCCCCAACGTCGCCGAGATCTAAAGGGGTTGGGGTACCCAGTTGAAAGGGAAAAAGACGCCTAGATCTAGGTGCTTTCTGCTCACCGATGCCACCGATGAAAATAGGGACGAAAAAAGTGGGACTGCTCCCTCCAACGCGCCAAACCAATTTACAGCGCGCGCCCCCTGACAAGAAAAAACCCTCCTACATGCTGCTTGGGTCGTCCCCTTTTCTCAACGGGGCACGAAATGAAGCCGTCCCCTTTGCGAGACGGCGGAAGGGACGTCTTTAGGCTTCAATATTTTTTTTTTGTGTGGGAAAAAAAAGTGTGAAGGAACGGGGCCAACCCCACCTGGGTTGTACAGCAAAGCAGTGCCTGTGATTTAATTTCAGGGCAGGGAAAAAGGGTTTCCTACGTTCTACGTATAAAAAAATGGAATTTATGTATATCCTGGGCCCGGTAAAAATTTTTCCCACTCATACACATTGCAATCTCCTTTCCCTCAAAGCTGTGGGGAGATGTTGCTTTGAAGACAGCTGTAATCGGTTTGTAATCATTTCTTTTTATTAGGCCCCCGTTTAGTTCCCTTCAAAAAATTTTAAAATTTTTTTTGTCATATCGAATCTTTGAACGTAAGCCTGTAGTATTTAAAAATAAAATAAAAAATATAACTAATTTTCACATTTTTTCTGTAATTTTGAGAAAAAATCTTTTGAAAACAAGGGAAATTCATGATTGAACAATAAAAATTTCCACGTACAAACGAAAGTGCTATAAAAATCAAAATTCCAATTTTTTTTGATCTAAAAAAGAGGCCCCTTAAATTAACGCCCAATTTTTTATCCAAAAGGGCCCCGACGAAATGCTTTCCTCGCTGCAAAAAAACAAGGAACCCAACATCATGAAAATTTTGTTGTCCCCCCAAAAAACGGGGCTACTGTCACGATATCAACAATTTTTACTATCCTTTAA
>CM039138.1:27477484-27503598 GCA_022036555.1 Microstegium vimineum
ATATCGTTGTCCCCGTACACACGGGTCTACTGTCACGATATCAACTAATGTGTACTATCGCTTTACCAACTTCCACTAAACTATAACGGTTTATGCATCACAGTTGGATCGAGAATGGACGGTACGTATATTTTCGACATGCTTATGCTGATACGACAATGCAATAAGACCCTGTTTGGACTGGAGGGACTAGTGACTAGTGACTACTAATTAGTCTCAATTAGTTTCAATTTTACTAAACACTTGGACTACTAGAGGGACTAATAATGACTACTACATAGAAGTCTCAAGGGGGCTACTATTTGAGACTACTATATAGAAGTCACTAGTCACTAGTCACTACTAGTCACTAGTCCATCCAATCTAAACAGGGCCTAAGCCAATATCTTTTACCTTACGACGGTGACTTTTATTTAATGGTTCCCATCACAAGCAACCAGCGAAACAATGTGTCAATGTCCTGTCATCCTATATAAACATAAGACCCGGAAAAAAGAGGAAAAATAGAACCGTGAGCTTCTATAAAATTCTCTGAAAATTTGTGTTTATATAATTTGTAGTATGTACTACGTCGTCTTGTGAAAAAAGTACCGTAATTTGCATTGCCGACGGGCAGTAGAGCAACAAACTCCCTCGGAAATGACACCGGAGCACGACTAGAAAAAGGAAATCATCACAACGCAACACAAGAGCAGAAAGAACAAAGAAGAGAGGAAAAGGGAAAAGAAATCGTTTTGGTTTCTTCCCTCTCCGTTGTCGTATCGGCGCCTGCCCCCATCATCACCTCCCTCCCTCTCCCCCCCCCCCCCCCCCCCCCCCCATCTCGCTCCCTCCCCACATCTCTCATTGGCCATTCCGCCCGCATGAAACCCCAAACCCTCGCCGGCATCGCCGTCGCCGCAGCAGCGCCCGCGTAGCCCGCCCTTCTCGCCCTCTCCCCCCGCACCCCGCTCCCCGATCCCGTCCGCTCCGCAGCCGATCCCGCCGGGAGGCACGACCGACGACGATGAACGGCGCCGCGGCACCGGAGCGCTCGCCCTCAGCCTCGCCCCCGCCTCCGGCCCAGGCACAGGCGCCGCCGTCGCCCTCTCCGACTCAGCCGCTTGAGTGGAGGTTCTCCCAGGTGTTTGGCGAGCGCAGCGCCGGGGAGGAAGTCCAGGATGGTACCGATCGATCCCTTCTCCCTACTCCCATGTCCTGCGCCTTTGTGTCACTCGTTGCTGCTACCTGCTGGATCTTTAGCGCTTCCGTGCCCCGGAGCTCGGTCGGAGGCTAGGCTCCGTGAATGGGCGGCTGCTGTGTGTTGGTTTGAGGGGTCCTGCTTAGATCGACCCCAGGAATCAGTGGTGCTTCGGATGGGATGCGCTAAATCTCGATGCTTTGGTGCTAGGGATGCGGAATTTACTGCCTTCTAGATCAGTGCAAATATAGTCTTGACTGGTAGAAGCATACCAGTACCACTGTGCCATTGGGTGGCACAGTTGAGGCCATCCATAGGTGGCACAAGGGTAGAATGCATACTACAAGGAGTATCGCTTACTGCTGTGGATGGGATTTCTTGCTACTATATGCTGTTGCAACTACATATTTGGCTGGCTAGACAGACCATACTTGCTGTCATTATATATATGTGCAACAAATAGGATCCGTTTTCATCTAGTTCTGACTTGGTGAGGTAGGGCGATGCTGCACATGATAGTGATTGTGGCATGTAGGGTTGTTGAATGCTGCATGGGACGTGATCACTAGCTTAGAATTTTTGTCAATTTGAATCGACTAGTGAATTATCCAGGAAAATGAAATCATGTCTTGTATGCATCAACTGGCAATATCATTTTTGGGATGCATGTTGCTATTTCACTATTTATGTGTTAAGCACACACTGGTGTGCAGTTGTGTGCAGTTGTCTTAGGTTATGTAATATTCACCAGATAACAATTGACATATATTGGGGGAAAAAAAAGATTCTTTTAGTATTATTTCAATAGCCGATTATTTTTCTACTACCCTATTTAGTGGGCTTACTGCACTGAAATCACTATCTCCGAACCCAAGAAGCCAAACTGCATATAATTCTGTTCAATTTACTTATTGCTTTGATATTTGTGCTTGGTATCATGTTATTATTGGTAGATTTATTGGCATAAGTTAAACATCTAATAGATACTCTGTATTCATGCATGCCATTTTGCTTGAGTTGGTCCCTAGCTATACCAGCAGGCAGCATCTATTAGTGCACCAAAGAAGCCAAACTACGGATAACTCTACATCTCTACAAGGGTCTGATCCAACTTATTTTATTGATAACCTTTGCTTGATACCATGTAACTGGTACATCTATTTGCATGAGTGGACACCCTGTGGTTGAGTGAGTCTCTAACTGTACTAGCTATTTGTGTCTTGCTCATCGTCACCTGCATGGATGTTAACTTGGCTTTTGCTAATTTTTCGAAATGATGCCAAATGTTATCTATAACATGGGTCGCTCCCAAGCCTACTGTCGTTCTGTTCTAAAGTCTCATTTTGAACAATGCCTCCTTCAAATTCTGTGTAGATCCATTTTTATATTAAGATCTTTGTTGCCCATTGCCTGCATATACTAAAATTTTTTGAACCATGTGAATACTCTAATTCCTCCACATAATCTTGAAACTCCTGTTTTCAGTTATGGTTGTCTTCAGAGTCACGTCTGAATCTCTCACTTTAATAACCTTCACTTAATCTCAGTTAGGCTGAACCTTATGTTCTTATATTTTTTTCCTTCTTTGGGTTAAACTGGTTGGCAACTGTGAACTATCAGATTAAAACAGTGCTAGTCATGCTAGCATTTCTTCATTTATGCCATGGCTTTTAGTGCTGATTTTATTTTTGTGCATCTCAATAAAGCCATTACGCGTGGATGATAGCGTGCTACTGTACATGTTTTTCCCACTGTTTCTTGTATGTTCAATTATAGACCATTGTCATTTATTATGGCCACAAACTAACTTTACCTTTTCTTGCTTTCATTCTCCGCAGTTGACATCATCTCAGCAATAGAGTTCAATAAATCAGGACATCATCTTGCCACTGGAGACAGAGGTGGACGAGTTGTTTTATTTGAAAGGACCGATGCCAAAGATGTATGCGTATGCAAACTTTTTCCCTCTGTATTCAGATGGCTAAACATATTCTGATTGTTTTTTCTTCCTTTAGCATGCCTGTAGAAAAGATGCTGAGAAAGCTGATTATTCTATCAGCAGGCATCCTGAATTTCGCTACAAAACTGAGTTTCAAAGCCACGAACCAGAGGTATATTCTCACAAGCATTGTTCATTGGTATTATTTGTCTTCTGAATTACTTGAAATTTGATAAAGTGATGTTGTTATGAAATTAGTTTGATTACCTTAAGAGCTTGGAAATTGAAGAGAAGATTAACCAAATAAAGTGGTGTCAAACAGCAAATGGTGCATTGTTTCTTCTATCCACAAATGACAAAACAATAAAGTTTTGGAAGGTAAGCATCAGCACTAGATAATTATGGAAGTACCTTATAACCTTTTTTTCCTCTTGAAATCATGCCTTAGATTTTTCAATTGTATTCATGTGATAAACTTAGAAATACAGATCATCTTTGAATGTTCTATAAACTTTAGAAACTACACAATTCATGTTCAGTTCATGTGCTACTCAGATATTTCTTGAGGTATCTGATGTCCATTTCTTCCCAAGGAGTGATGAACTGTGCTTAGTATACCCTATTCTTTTCTAGTTCCTCATGTGTGCACATGAGAATGCAAGATGCACCAGACATTGAAATCTTGTTGTACGTAATCAATCTTTTGTTAGTTTGAATATTACTTCTTGATATGTAGGTCCAAGAAAAGAAGGTAAAAAAGGTATCTGAGATGAATTTGGACCGTTCAGCTGCTCCTGCAAATGGTAGTCCTGGTGGCGTGGGCTATTTGAGCCCATCTCTCTCAAATGGCAATATTCTAAAACCTGGCGGGCTTCCTTTGCTTCGCCTGCCTGTGGTAGTTGTACTTAACTCAGTTTCATATATGCACCTTGCAAAAACATATTGTAATTATTTAGAACTATGAAGCTAATTCCTGGATATTGTGCAGATGAAAAAATGTATTCTAGTTGATTCTAAAATCTATTCTGTCTATGTAACCACCTTTTCTTTTCACAATTTGTTACATTGACCCAGTCTAAACTGTAAACAGGTTACAAGCCAAGAAACAAGTCTTGCTGCGAGTTGCCGAAGAGTATATGCTCATGCACATGACTACCATATAAATTCGATATCAACTAACAGGTCCTGCACATCACTACACCAGTCATTTATATCAATATATGCATTTGAATGTATCACAGCTAACGTTCAAGGTTTTCAGCTATTGAATTTGGCTATGGAAATTTTAGTTCTATATATATATATATTTTTGCTTCTTGAAGATGAAGCCTATTTGCTCTCTTTGTACATGACCCGATGCATTTAGTAGTTTGTAAATCAAGCCACTTAAATTTTTAACTACATATATGCTGAACATTGACCTCGTATGAATAGATTATTTGCACTCCCAGTGCCAAACCAAAATCTCTTTGGTTTAGGGTGCTCATCTAAGCAAAGTGGCATGCACCTTGATGTTCTGATATCCGTCAACGAGTACTCATAGTTGAAATTGTGTAGTGAAAACCTTTATTCCTGCTTAATATGATAATATAGTGTATATTTTGTACAATTTATTTTAAGAAAATTAAGTCACTCCTCACAACCCACATGATATTTTAAGAGTACTCATTTTAATTAGGTGCACCGCATTTTTGTGTCTTCTGAAAATTCTTGTATTTAAACTTTTTTTTTGTGCTTGAACTGCATGTAATCGACTATATTATTAATTGATCACCTTATCTCCCACATTTTTATAATTAGCTAATTTTATATTGCTGATTTGCACCCCATGTATTAGCTTAACTTCATGATGTCATATTATATATTGGGTAGTGATATATATTGTTGGTAACTTTTATTTCAACAGTGATGGTGAGACATTTATATCAGCTGATGATTTGCGCATAAATCTATGGAATTTGGAAATCAGCAATCAAAGTTTCAATATTATTGATGTTAAGCCTACAAACATGGAAGATCTCACTGGTATAACTTTCAATCCTACAAACTATTTCTTATCTGTGCTGATTATGTGTGTGATAGGTCATAGGTGTGAAAGAAAATATTCTTAAGTGAAGAAGTTGATTTCTGTATTTTTGATCTTATCAGCAGGCAATGTGACTTGCAGTTCACCAAATCTTAGCCCACATTTTATGTGCACAACACATGTTTGTACAGTCCTAACATATGATGACAACATTATTTTCTTGCTCCTGAATAAAAAGAAACTCGAGTTCAGGGGGGGCGGGGGGGGGTATCCACCTGGCTGCATTCTAGAAAAGGCTAGGAAATGAACCCAAGCTGGCTAGGTGCGACCGACCTGCCTAGCTGGTAAACTCAGGACACTTCTCATTTCCTTGCATGTGAATAACATATTGTTGAGCAAACGAGCTAGAGGCTCGGTTGGTTGGGCATGCTCGGTGGAGTGCCCACCGCCCGTGTTCGAGCACAGGTCTTTGCACAAGGGATTTTCCCAGTTTTCTTTGCAGCCTCAAGTGTGGATGCTGCACAATGGTCAAGGTGTCGCCCGGCACGCTTGGAGTCTGGTCGTGTGTTTCTTTTGGTATAGGTGTACTTCTAGCTTGCGCGCAGTGTTTGTGTGTTTGCGTGCGTGTGCCGTGTGCTGTGATTTTGTGCTTAAGGTTAGATACTACAGCTTGTACTTGAAGTATTTAGGCATAAAAACATAACATATTGTTGAACAAAGTTAGTTCTTTTTGTTGAAATGGTGGATGTGAATGAATGAATGAAGTTGGTTCAAACATGGGGTTTCAGGTCTATCCATCTATTATAGCCCTCCTTTATTGTTTTTATCACATATTCTTTGAGCTTCTACTGGTGGCATCTTTGTTGTTGCTGATAGTTATGCACTTATACTTATGCTTTTGTTCTATGACATGCAGAGGTAATAACATCTGCTGAATTCCATCCTACCCACTGCAATACATTGGCGTATAGTAGCTCTAAGGGCTCTATTCGACTTGTTGATCTGCGCCAATCAGCCCTTTGCGACACTCATTCCCAAATGTGAGCTTTTATTTTACAACTACTTTTTATTTCCTACTATATATTCAATATACTGTACTTGGAGAATATCAGGTGGATACTGGCCTTATCAATTATCCTAAAAGTTTCCTTGTAGTATTTTTATACCTGTTCATGTCTTATTGTAGCTTTGAGCAGCATGAGGCCCCAGGTTCAAGATCATTTTTCACTGAGATTATAGCCTCAATTTCGGACATAAAGTTTTCAAAGGATGGGAGGCATATTCTCAGTCGCGACTACATGACTCTGAAGGTCTGTACACGTTACTTTTGATACTTTAATATAAATAATATGCAGCTGACATGGCAAAAAAATGAGATCCTTTGTTGTTGTTTTTTACCATGGTTCCCATTTTTCAATAATCTATGGAAAACGTAATCTTATTAACGTATTTAATGTGGAGATCTTTCACTCATTCTGTATGCTTCCGAAGACTTATTTTCTGGGTCTGCTTGAGCTGAACACTATAATTGCCTTGCATAGATTATTTCACGTGTAATGCTTGTACTTGATATGATGCCATTAGCCACATTGTACTATTGTACTGTTGTTATCTTCTCCAGAAACAAACAAATTATTACTGTAAAATTTGTTTCATGTGTTTTTCCTGTACCTATACTTTGTCAATTATTACAGCTTTGGGATGTTAAGATGAATTCCGGTCCAGTTGCAACGTTCCAGGTTCATGAGTATCTAAGGCCTAAGGTAATTTCTTAAGATAAATAATTGACGATTCTATGTGGACAATGGATAGCACATATTTTCGCAAGAGCCAAACTGATCCATGTTGTACTTGAAACTGCAGTTATGTGATTTATATGAAAATGACTCAATTTTTGACAAATTTGAGTGTTGTCAAAGTGGTGATGGATTAAGAGTAGCAACTGGTTCATACAGGTAGTCTCGTATTCTTGTTCAGTTGTAATGCAGCTTGGCCTCATTAACAGGAACTAACTAGCTATTTGTCATCTTCAGCAACATTTTCCGTGTGCTTGGTTGCAGTACTGGTAGCAGTGAGGCAACAACACTTGAAGCAACCCGAAACCCTACAAGGTAATGCTACTTTTTAAAGAAGAATGTTTGAAGCAAAAGTGTGAAACTATTTGACCTTTAAGCATGTTCTTGTTTCTTCGTGTAAATTGATTTCCATACACCAAATTGTTTGAGTAGCATACATGAGCCGATGAGCATTTATCTCGCAAATGTTGTAGTGTGGAACTAATCATATCTCTGTTATTTACTTTTTCTTGTGAACAGGAGGCAGCTCCAGAATCCCACTAGAGCTACCAGATCCCTAAGTACTCTGACAAGGGCAGTTAGACGAGGTTAGCTTCATGCTTTGGCATGTTAGGCTGTAAAAGAAGAGTTTTCACTGCAGCTACTAATACTGTAAACCTGCAGGTGGAGAAAGCACTGGAATAGATGTCAATGGAAATTCTTATGATCTGAGCACAAAGTTGCTCCATTTGGCTTGGCACCCATCCGAAAATCTAATTGCATGTGCTGCAGCCAATAGCTTGTACATGTACTATGCATAAACAAGCGAAATGAACAGAGCGACAGTTTTTTTTTGTGGTTGCTCCCGGTGAGAAAGACACGTTTAGCCCCTGGTGGATTGAAGCCAGGAGTTGCTGGAGATGGTGTATCTTGTGCCAGTCGGATGCAGTTCTTTTCGGTGCCATATAGAGCTGTCCAGAGTCCAAGAGGAAGTGACTCGATCATTCCCGGGAAGCAGCTTTGATTCTGATTAAATTTTTTTTGTGGGGAAAGGCTTGTCTTTCCCCCATAGGTTCATTTAGATTTAAAGATAAGGTCCTAGTTTGACAACATTTGGGCATCTGTAGTAGATATTAAGGGGATGACGATGATCCACCGTTGTATTCATGTGGGCATGGGTTTGTAACTTCAGGGTGGCCGTTGAAGCTTTCGATAATTTTATCTTACATACAGATCGATCTTTTTCCCCCCTCTTATATGGGGAACCTTATTTTCGAGGAATGCCAGGACCTTCTCATGTTTAATGCGAACCCTAGAATAGGTAATATACTGTCATTTTATTGTATGTACATTTTAAAATAGATGGAAGTGGTTCTACTGTTGTTTAGTTATTAGTAACTATATTCTTTTAGCAGACGCAACGTGTTAACATGTCATTGTTGGCTTTGTCATACCATTTCGTCACAGATTCACAGGTTCATCTTGGACTGGAGCCCAAGTTGGGGAGTGCTCATTTTGCTTTTCCTTTTTCAAGGATGCGAAGTAGGGGTACTCGTTTTCTTAGCATTAAGACACCTTACCGTTTAATTTACCTTCATTTTTATTTAACATTTTGGAAGCTTTTGATCTGTCTAGGACGAATCAATTCTTGCATGCCATATACACTGCTTGGAATATCAGCTCGATGTATCATCTAACTCTATCGTTTCAAATTATGTCATATTAGTTTTGTCATAAGTAAACTTGTTTAATAATTTTAATAGAAGAATTCTACAACCAGCTTTGGTTTGTGTTGTCCTCATCTTCTTCCAAAACTAAAATTAGGGTTCGAGTTGAGGCGGCAGTGAGAAACTTGGTCTAGATCCAAAAAAGTTGTGGCAGAGGAACTTGTGGTCTGAGGTTGCAATCTGGCCTCAAAGGCGGCAGAGAAACTTTGCAGTCTAAGATTGCATTCTGTCCTCAAAGGGTGATCGGTGGACGGAGGGGTTCATAATAGTAGAATAATGCAGAATGTTCGCCCTCCAAACCATCTCTGTGGTGACGTTTGCTCCCAGTAAGATTGTTACATGGACTTCCACCAATCACAATATCAAAGCCGCCAATTCTTCTAATATATGCCTCAATCCTCTCAGACGTCAGTGTCTGCACATCAGTAATCTCAATCAAAGTACCAGTCTGCGTCTGATCCCACCAACTCTTCAGAATCGTCCTATTGACCTCAGACTTCTCTACTGAAATAACTGTGTTCATGCGTATACCAAGCCTGTGGAGAGCCACCTCTGCTCCTCCAATACCAGAGAATAAAGATAGCACATTCATGCCTTGTGGGTACATATCCTTGAGGACTGAGAGATGATAAGCAACAGTATCAACTTGAAATGAATTTCCTAGAGATCGATACCTCTCGGTCCTGCTGATACCTCTGGTGTGATCATTCGGAAAGCCGAGTAGAAACTCCATCTCATCAGGCTCTAGAGGAGCAACCTTGTTTAAGCCAACTCAAGCGAGATTCCATTTCCTACACTCCTTCAACACAAACTTCTAAACTCTTGGAAAAGGTGGACATGTACTGTTTGTAAGGGCTACACGAATCCTCTCTAACAGTTTTGCACTAGACACACAAGTCTGGAGACAGTTGAATTGTCGTCTTGGGTCCCATGATGGCCACCACCTCTTGGTACGAGGAAATGCTTCCGATATTGTCTTTGGAGGTATGGGGAGGAGAGGTGACCTATTCTCAAGTGGCAAATTGTGTATATAACCCCTTTTCCTGGCAGCAGCACAGAAGTACTACGAGTCCACAAACTCTGGTTGAATATCATACAAGAATCTTGATATCACACAAGGGTGATCGACAGAGAAACCTTCTATTCGTGGTCTGGGATTGCAATCCGGCCTCAAGTGGTGATCGGTGGGGGTAGGAAACTAGTGAAGCGAAGCTTGATTTTGCAGTGGATGTTTGGGGAAAAGGGAAGAAGGATTTGTTCATTTCAATTTGCAAAGCAAAAGGAACCGATGGCAGGGAGAGGTAGGCCGCATGCGGCATGCATCCATATGAATGACCAAGCCTGCAATCTCCACCTAACTCACGACGAGTCTCCTAGGTCTATGTTAAAGTAGATTGAAGTGAAAATTAGTTTAAATATACACCAACATATTTTTTCTGAGGGGGATACATATGCATCCGAATAAGGTCTTAATGAGAACTCAAGTAAGGTTGGAATTTTTTTAGTGATTTGGGGACCCATATCTTATTCGGAAGCTGCCCTATAGGGTGGATAAAAATAAACTTAGGTTAGTCCTTTCAAAAGATGGCGTGTCTCAAAAGAAAACATAAAAATAAACACATGAAGTAGATAAAGAATGTTTGGTGATATCTCGGAGTAGCATAGGTTTTCTATTAAGGAAAACAAAGATCAATATAGAAGATGAACATTAAGACATAAAATAACTTTTAAAAAAATAAAAGTACATAAAAAATAAATCAGTCGTCTTCTTCCCTCGATCATGTGCTACTTCCCAGAGCTTAAATATCGCATTGAATAGACGGTAAATAAAAGACATCCTCGCCAAACATAACTTTGAAGACAGCAAAAGTCACTCTTAGCTAACAACTAGATTTTGTGTCCACTGAAAGATACCAGTTGTAGGTAAGGAACACAATTTTGCAATCATTCACCATCAAATGAGTGTTGAATATACCAAGCCTTGCTATCGAATAGAGAAAAAGAAGATATCAAAATCATCACATAGAAAGTCAACCAACTGCTTCCCAAGAACCAAATGAATTGCCAAGATATATAAAGAACCAACAAATCTGACACACCATGCTCTCAATGGCTCTTCGCCAACACTGGATGCACCAACTAAACTTTAGCTAGCTAAATTTAGTTGTCATGCATCCAAACAGGCTAGCTAAAACTCTATCTAAAGTTTAGCTGGTTTTAGCTACTTGAATGTAGCTAAAGCTAGCTAAAGTTTAGTTGAGTCTATTAGCTAGGGCATCCAAACACCTAACTAAAATTTAGCTATAAGACTTTTTAGCTAGCTAAAATTTAACTCTAAAATTTTAGCTAGCTAAACTTTAGTTGGGTACTTCCAAACAGGGCCTAAATTGAATGTCGTTGAGGTATATAGAGACTGGAGTAACCTTGTTTTCTCCGGCATCATCGTTGCCACCACCTCATCGATAACAACAGAATCCAAACCCTACGAGAAACAAAGAACAAACCTACAAATCTATGAAGGGGTCGGGTCTCGGGTTCCCACTTCTCTAGCTATCAGCGAGATCATCGAATGGGAGAGAGAGGAGAGGGACCGGTGCGATGGCTGCAAAAGGACGACAAAGTAGTTTTCACGTGGGAGTTTTCTTTGCGGCCATGTTTTGAAAGTTTCCGTGGTAACAAATCTTGTTTGATGCTAGAGAAGACAAAGAGAGAATAATCTGTATGGCCTCCAAAAATTATGATTCTTTGCATGACCTTTTTCCCCCTAAAGTTACCTAGAAGGTCTGAAAACGAATTTGATTTAGTTGTATGGCCTTTCGTCCATTTATGTCACGTAACGTTGTTAGGTGAGGATCATTTTATCCCTAGCAAAAAAATTTTAAGTGCAGAGTTTAGTTTGTATGTTTTAGATTTGGAGTAATATTAAGCATGGTTTAAGGGTTTGATTAGTAGAGATGGGTAAAGCGTACAAGTACAGAATTGCATTTTTTTTTCCATTTTCCCTTATTTTAAGGTATATAAAACGACATAACCGAGAGTGGCAACACCTTGTGCAGATGACCTTCCGAGGTGCAGACAGCATTTTCCGATTCGCTAACAGGCCCTGTTTTCCTTAGAACCCAACCCAGGCCCGACTCACCCCAAGATATCACCCATTTCAATGGCCATAGATTAGCCCATTTTTCAACTGGACCACAGAAGACAGAACCAGTTCAAGCCCAGTCCAATCCAACAAGCCATTCTCCCGCCCGCTGACTGACCATGCGGCTCCACTCGTCAGTGTGACCCCGCCCGCTTCTCCCGTCTTCAAAAACCACCCACGGCCGCAACTCCCAATCCCCCCACCCAAACCCCTCCTCTCCCCTCGACCTCCCCGAAACCCCACTCCTCTCGGGTCGAGCCTAGGGTTAGGGTTTCGTCACTCCCGCCCCGATTCGAACCAATCCGCCTCGGGCCCCGCCGCGCCATGGCCGCCGGCTCCATCGTTGTGGACTTCCCCTCCATGGGCGCCGCCCTATGCTTCCCCAGCCTCGAGTCACTCCTCCGCGACTCCGCCTCGGGTTTCCTCGCCGCCGTCTCCGCCGCTCCGGCCCCCGGCGCCGCTGACCTCACCAACTTCCAGCGCGTCTTCTCGCGAGTCCTCAGCTCCTACCAGGACCCGCCGCTCGAGGCCGTCTGGTTCTTCTCCGCGCTTTCCTTCCACGACCGACCCGACGACTTCCGCTCCCTGCTCCAGCTCCTCTCCGCCTTCGCCGCCTCCTCGCCCGGCGCCGCCAAGCCGCTCGCCCTCCTCGCCCCCGTCGTCTCCGAGCTCTTCCACTCAGACAAGCCGCGCAGGGAGACCGAGACCCTCGTCGATGCCGTCCTCAGCTACATCAGCATCTGCAGCAGTCGCCCCGCCCCCTCTTCGACTGAGGGGGCCACAGCCGACGCTGCGAGGTGCTGCCGGCCTTCGGCGAGCTCGTCAAGGTGTGGAGCGTGCGGCACTCGAAGGAGAGGTGCCCGTTCCAGGTCCTGTTCCCGCTCGCTGGGGACGAGGCCAGGCGGGAGCTCATGAAGGAAGGCTGCAGCGTTGACTACCTCGCCGGGGTGGTGCTGGTTGAGGCGTTCCTCCTCAGGCTCTGCCTCAAGGTGCAGAATGCAACAGGGGTGCCTCGCTCTGAGCTGCAGAAGGAGCTCAAGATCTGGGCAGTCAGCTCCATCCCGGTCTTCCAGAACCATCAATTCTTTGGTAAGTGGATCATGGCCAAGTTCTTATTCTTCCTTTTAGCATCACTTGTAGTGACTCGAGATTATGTTGGCATCTTTGCCCATGATTTAACAGGGGTCCTGCTGAACATGCTCTTGAACTCTCCGCTGCCTGTTTACTCTCTAGTGGTATGTGTTTCCTGACTAATGAGCAGTTTGAGAACATGCCTTAGCAAGCTAGTATTATTATAAATTCACTACTTAGTACTTATTAACAAAGTTATGAGTATTAATTAAGCATTTACAAGGCATGTGGTAGTTGTATGGACCATAAGAATATTAACAAACATGGCAAATAACTTATAAACTCATTTCATGAATTATGAAACATGAGTCATGATCATGCTTTTTTATTACCTGTTCTGTAAACTAGTTATCTAGCATGAATTGCCTTTATGAAATAAATAAGAAGTGTGCAACTTGTTGCCTTGTTCTTCAACTGTGCTTGGAATCAGGGGTCTTTCTTAATTTGTGGAAACTAAAGAGGAGAACAGACAGTATATGACTATTGTGTATCGCAAAGCTGGTGTTACTATAGCATTTTGCTGTCATCATCTTCAAGGAGCATTACTTAAGATGGAGTTAGTCTCATCTTTGTGATATGCAAACAGGTTGAAGCCTGAACTGTGGTTTGCCCTAGTATACCCTTTTGTTTCAGATCATGATTGTGTTCTTTTTTGTGCAAATGACAAACTAGGGGTTGTATGTCCAATTGTCCTTGGTTATATGTTCATTTTTGCAAGCCATGTAGTACTCTACTCATGTATTTGGTCACTCTGAGCTATTTTAGTATAAAATTGACAGTTTGGTTGAAATTTTCTACTTTATTATTATCTGGTTTTCATGAATAGTTGGGTTACTTGTTCAATTTTTACTGTTTAAAACCTAGAAGTATCATCTGTCAGATAGCAGACTAGGAGTAAGACGTGTATTGACTTGAGTTTTGTCAGTGGTACTATCAAGTTTCTTGACTCATGTATTCTTTGTTGTTTGGTTTCTTGGTGACTCAGAGTGCTGATGATGAAATCTTGTTGAGAGATGTCCTTTATGATTCCCTTATCCTGGTGGATTATTCTTTCATTAACAATGGTGCTGGAGTTGATCTCTTGCCTATATATGTGTCGAGATTGGTTATCACTCTTGATGCTGTCAATGAGGCCAGGTGATAAAGAGTTTTTGTAATTCAAACTTAGCTGGGGGTGGAAACTATTTTCTCATTTGCTTTCTTCTGACAGGAGGAAAGGTGATCAAGGGAGAGCGATGTCGTTTATCAACGCTTTCTCAACATCAAATGTTCCCAATTTTCTCATCAAGTGGGCTACTTGTCAAGCTGGCTCTGGTGCACTCAGCAAACCAATTGCCAATACACCCCAAGCTATTCTCAGTATGTGCAAATATGAAACGACATCTTTGGTTTTTGTTTATCATGTTTTGTGGAATGCTTACTCAAGCAGAACTGTATATGTTTGCTTTTCACAGAGTGGCTTGTCGATCTTGAAGACAAGGGGCTCAAAGTGTTTGGAGATTATAGTTCTTGGATTATGGGGAGGTTTGCTTATGATGAGGTTAAGAATGGCTATGGGAACATGGTTCATTCAGATGCGGACCTTTTCTTCGTTGATAAACAGAGTGGTAGGCAGTTTATGGACACCAAAGGCAGCGAGGATGAAGCTGTGGAGGAGATGGAGACAGCAGGCAATGCTTTTATGGCTGCTGCCCAGTCAATGAAGGGGGTAACAAACGGCGTAAGGAAGAGGAAGAGCTGTGGGAATGCTTTTATGGATGCAGCAGCTGTGAAGTTTGTGAAGTACAAGGTAGAAGACAGCTCAGTTAAGGACTACCTGTCAGCAGCTAATGGTATCAGCAGTGGCAGTGAGGTAGAGAACCCGCAGTCAGATGATGAGATGGAAGAATCAGACTGATGCATAGGAACGAGATCACCCACTAATGCTTACTTTGGAGAGTTTCTTGGACAACCGCCTTTCTGGAGCCTGGACCAGTCTTGTTTCAGATGCCGCTTCTTAATGATGTCGTGCAGCAGTACCTTATTCTAGGATAATAATCTCCAGCTAGGCTTTCGGATATAGTAGTAACCGTTAGCTGACCCTTGATGACATGGAGCATATGATGTCTGCTATGAGCTATATCGTGTTCTTTGTTATTATAATGCTATAGTAGAGACCTCAAAATGTAGTCTTGCTTCAAGTTACTTCTGTAATACGATGGGTAGGAGTACTTTGTTGTTATCCCACGGAACCAGTTGGAAGTAATGAAATCTAACTTTTCCTGTGTATCGTGGCCTTTTGTGCTGACGAGGAACTTTGTTTTTGAAGTCCTTTTCCTTTTGGTGAATGATGAGCGAATGTGGTGAAGCTGTTAGACGACGTAAGCAGCTGAAAACGCCCAGAACTTCCGGTGCGTCGATACGCGCTTTCCACAGCAGTGTCACCGGCCTCCCTTATCGCCAGCTACTTTTTCGTCACGCTCACGCGTCAGACGCCACTCGTGCTCGCATCACCTCATGTTCTGAATTGTGATCCTCTCATCCAAGTACCCAATTCCAACCCATGCCGATGCGTGCCCCGCGCCGGCGCCCATGCCCACGACTAGTCCGAGGAGCTCCGCCGGCCCTGCTGGTCTGTGCTACCCGCCGCGACTTCCATGCGGGCCGCAGCTGGAGCCTGCCGGACAAGTTCCTTCACGACACGACGCGCTGCTCGGCAATCGCTGCGAGTGCGGCCGCCTGGCCAATCTCCGGAGGGCGTTTGATGGAATGCCGCACGGGGACGTGATCGCCCAGACCGCCGTGATGTCCGCGCCTCTTCGAGCAGGTTATCACAGGAAGGTGCCCAAGGCCTGTAGCAGGTTCACGAGGCAGGTGCATCGTCGTGTACCCATGCCATGTGGTAAGCCTGCAGAAGGGCTTTTGGTGACCCATGCCTTGGTTCTTTCCCTGGTCGAGGTCGAGGCTCACAGATGCTGTGGGGACTTGGGAGGTGGACATTGCTCACAGAACCTTCTGGCCTGCCGCTGCCAACTGAGGCAGTGACTGATGCATCATGGAGCGCATCATTGGGGCTGGAAGTGGAAAGCGACGCTGATGGAAATTTGTTGCTTGATTGGAACATAGCATGGTCATGGTCGTGCTGGAAAGGGACGGTTCGCACATCATTTTCATGCTCGTTTTCACGTTGCATGTGGAATCCGGTGATGAGATAAACAAGTACGAGTACTAGCTTACCTACTATTCTGATGAAGACTGAAATGTCGCATTGAATTCAACTATTCTGATGAAGACTGAAATGTCTCATGTTTCGGTGATCGTCAAATGTTAGAGTGGTGCTGGAGCCTGAAGCTGTTTGCGGATAGTTCTTTGATGCAATAGTTGGTGCCGTTCAAGCCTTCAAGGTGCAACACTCTTGATCTTATGCAGACTGACATTTTCTTGGAACACACTTATCTCTAGAGTTTATGTTGGAAGATACTTCAAGAGTTTTCAAGCCAACTATTTCTGAATCCTTTTCAGCTAACAATATAATTATGTAGGCGTTTTGAGATGTGGCGCTACTTGAGATATGGAGACAAGGTTCTGAAAAGTGGGTTGCAAGGAGATACTGATATTTCAAGAATGCTTGTTGACATTTAAGCTCAATCTGGGTTCTTCAAAAGTCAACTGTTGGTATTTCCTTGACCAAAGAAAAATATGAGTTCTATTATGGCAGGGTGTGCTAAATTGTTGAATGTAATAAGGTAATAGATTGCTTCAGTTCAATGTTGCAAGGAAAGAAAACGGTGATATCTCTCTGGTAATCTCCTTGAGTGTTTGCTCTGATTTGGCATCCCTAGGTTGCATGTTCCAGCTGCAAGGGTGGGTGAACAAATCAGTTTGGAACAATTTAGTTGTTCCATTGCTCTAGTTGACATGTATATAAAGTGATAGAGCGTAATGTATGCTGGGATGCTATTCAATGAGTCAATATGTGATGAAGTTGCATGGATGCGATCACCTGTGATTGTTCGAATGTGCTCATGCATACAAGGAACTGAAGGCTTTCTAACAAATGATAGACATTGGGGAAGAAACCCACTAGGATCTCTTCTGTTGGTTTTCTGTCAGCTTCTACTCACGTGGGCTACTCGATGAATGAACTACTTTATGCAGTTACTAGTACTGTCTTATATTCTTATCGGATTACCTTTAGAATGGAACACAATGATTGCATTGTTGACATTCTGATGAAGGCTGGAAAACTTCTTGAAGCTGAATCTATGGTCAGGTCTCGTTGATTTCAGATGCACATGGATCACAATTCTTGGGGCTAGCAGGATACAGGGAAACATTGAGATAGATGAGAGAGCAGCAAGCAAATTGTTTGTGTTAGTCCATGTAGCATAATTTCTTGCATATTTCTGTCATACTTATTTGCGGGTTTTAGAAAATGGAGTGATGTCAATACCAGACTTCTGGAATGGCTGCTAGGTCATGGGGTAAAGAAGGAACTATTTTTCAGCTGGATTGAAACTAATGGTCAGATATGAGTGTTCTTGTTGCAAGACCGATACTCAAAATATTGGAATTTGCATGACATGCTTGCTGCTTGTTCATCGTGGCTTTTCTTCCTGCAATCTCTGATGCAACTGGTGGGCTCTACAGTGTCCTTATGGACAAGATCAGGCCAGGAGGAAATTCCAGATATATGGGTAGTTAAAGTTTTGTGTACTGGTGAACAAAGGTAGGCTCGTGAATTATTGTCACTGAAATATTGCCCGTTCTGTAGCATATCTAGCCTATACTGTTACTGTCTTGGCTATTTATCTGACTTAATAAGGTTAACATAATGAATTCTGGTGTTGGAAATTTGGATTTGCCTGAAGAGTTAGAGACTATAGTTTCCCACTTTGTCATCAATTAAGTCTCGGTTCATGTTCTTCCATGCCATGTTACAGTTTATTGAATGACATAGCGCATAGCATAGATTATCCATCTCTAAATTGCTACGTTCTGAATGCAGACTGAGGACATATCATGTTGAATGCAGAATGGGGACTTTTATCAGTCGGGGCATATATATGAAAATGACCAGGCAATCATGCCTGTACTTGCGAACTAAGAGTTGATCAGTAATCAGTGTGGCACACGGAGGGCTGGATGCTGGATTGCTGGATTGCTCATCTCGCATTTGCTGTAGTCAAATTGGGAAGCTTGTGCAGGTGGGGTGATCATTTTGCTGACCAATTTAAGTAGTGTCTTTTCCAGTTCCTCGCCGCTATTCCACGGATGAACCTCAGCCTTGAGAAGCTGCTTGTTGTTGCAGATGAGATTCCAAAGGGGTAGTTCTCCTTTGGCATGACATGGTCCCCTTCCCCGAGCTTGAGGGATGGGCAGTAATCTCCCTTGCCGTCACCGATGTAGATCAAGTGCTGCTTCTTCTCACTAGCTGTTGCTTGGATCCTCTCGATTATCTTGCCCTGCACATGGTACACACATTTTTAGTTTATGCTAACTTATCAGCGAGTTTTGAAATGAACAAGGCACAGAGATTTTAGCACAAAATGAAGTGTTGAAAGTACAGTCTGACCATACGTAATATGGTTTCAGATTGCAGAGCACATCCAGACATATTGCAATAGAATTAAGCTGTTTCTTTTTTTTGATAGATAGATCTCGCTGTTTGTTTTGTCTGCAGTGGCCACGTGCAGTGAGCGTTGGAGTGAAGCTGACATTGAATTTCTGAACCGATCGGCCGTCGTGTTGTTTGGTAGTACTACCTTGCACATGTTGTCAGGGCAGAGGCTGCAGCCGTGCGGTGCGGCCGTGGAGTCGTGGAACGGCGAGATCCTGAGCCTGCCGTCGGCGTCGACGCTGGCCGGGTTGGTGACGATCTCGGAGAAGCAGCCGAGCACGCCGTGGTGCGCCAGGACGGTCTCGATGAAGAAAGTGTTGGCGTCGCTGACCACCTTCAGGTCACACCTGCAGCAGCAGCAGCAGCACGCCAGCAAGCATCAAAGATCGGTCCCAAGCGCAAATGCTAAAGTGATCTAGCAGCGTGGTCGGCATGCATGGGGATGGTGGCGGGCGCGTACCCGAGCGCCGCCGCCGTCTTGACCGCGGAAACGACGTGCGCGTCGAGCGGCGCGCTCCGGAGGCAGTCGCGGATGTCCTCGGGCGTCTTACCCCTGGCGTGCAGCTCCGCCATCATCCTGTCCTGGAAAAGAGAAACCGAAACCGAAATCGACCCTGGAGGCCTGGAGGGAGGTTACCCGACGAGGAGAGGAGACGTTTCGTGTGCACATCAAACATTACCATCAGTGGGTTCCAGCGCATGGTTGGGCGCAGGCGCTGGAACGCATCGGCGGCACCGAGCTTGGTGATGACCCAGTCGTCGCTGTCCCAGTCGATGATGGTCCGGTCGAAGTCGAACACCAGCTCCACGGCGGCGGCGGGCGCAGACGCCATGGGCGGGCGGTGGATGGCAGGGTGGAGGAGGAGGACAAGAGGGAAGGGGAGCAGCTCTCCCGGGCCCGGGGTTGGGTTCTCTTATTTCGCGCCGTGGACGGTGTGGGGAGCGCCGTCGTCTCCTCTCCTCTGCTTTATATATAGCCCATCTGCTTGCTTGGCCTAGGCTAGGCGGGGTTGCTGACTTGTTAGGTTTGCGCGTCGCGTCGTGGTCAGCAGTCACATGTGTCAGCCTTTTGCCGCCATTTGCTCATCGCCGTGGCTCTGCACTCTGCTGCCGTGTGTGTTGCCATTTGCTCTCGGTCTCGGATGCCTCTTTCCCTGCCGCGTTTCACGCCTAGCTCGGATTAATTTGCTTGCGTTTGCGTCTGATACATCATTTTGTTATGCTATATTTCTATTCCAAGTAGGAGTATGTCACACCCCAAAATTTTACATTTTGGATTGTGCTCAGAAAACACTAAATAAAATAAATGATTTCTATGTTCATATAAAAATTTTCAAGATTAATTTGATTTGCACAAATTTAGTATAGGAAAAGTGAATTTATAAACTTTTCTAAATCAATTTGATAGACTTTAATTGTTGTGGTGGTTGTTCATTGCTTGTCTTGATGCATGTGAGTGTTTAAAATTTTTAAAACGCGTTTAGTAAGTCGTTTATCGGTCTCTGGCGTCTCTATCTTTTTCTATAATCAAATTCTTGTTCTCGATCTTAATCTTTCGTTTGGACATTCCCAGTATCCGTTGTCTCTTGATCCAAATGATTCCCTTGAGTTCATAATTCATCAACATGTCTCTAAATTCTTTCCGGGATTTTTTCTGAATTTTTCCGGACCTTTTTCCTATTTATCTACGAGCAAATTCTAATTTTTAGATGCTCCAAAATATCTTTTTATGAGCTCCAACCACTTTATTTGAGTTCATCATATTCCAAAGTTCCTCCAAGAATTTCCCCCAAATTTTTGGAGCATTCGGAGTATTTTTCGTTGCTTAAATATTAATTCTAGACTTTTCTGGAATTATTTTATTCACGAAAATAATTTATTCCGAAAATAAATAATGAAGACCTCAATTTTCCTACAAGCCCTCAAAGCACATGGCAATAATCCTCATACATCACAAAATCCAAGCATTTGTTTACTAATGGGTTTTGATGATTAATTTGACCCGTTAATAAATGTGGAGGTGCACCATCAATTAGTACCATATCGCTAGTTGATGTTGAGGTGGAGAGTCTTCCTCTCTATAAATATGTACCCACCCCCTTGACCAAAGCACACCACATCTACCGAAGGGGAGCCCCTAGTTTGGGAATACCTAATGGTAGACAATCATATATTTTCCTACTCTGTCGTTGTCGTGCTGCCTACCTCCAACTGCGGTGCCTCTCCGACCGACAGATCCCTTGGTCCGGCAAAATCCCTCCTTGCCGCACGAACGAGCAACAGCAGCATTAGGGTTCCTTTTTCGTCCGTACAAAAGGGAAGGATGGAGACAAGTGCAAATAGTTACGAGCTTGCCATCAACGGTATAATCTCCATCGTTTCTTCGTTTTATCTTCGTTTTAGTTCGTTCAAATCGCGTTAGAATCGTGTCACCGCGCTCTACGTCGTAGTGTTAATGTTTTCTTGTTGCTTAATTATTAATTTTCGTTAGTTTAAGTATTAATTTAATTAATATTTAACCAATAGTTGTTTAATTAATTTAAAGCAAGTTAGATTTTAACTCTGTTTTGAACTGTTTAAGTTGCGTTTGTTTCTTGTTGCCATGATCTTTATGTTAGTGAATCAATGTTTTTGTCATGCTACATGCTTTTCCATATATTATTAAAATATTGAATAAGTTAAATAAGCATGAAACTAGTTTAATAATTGAAATCAATATAGATTTATACTTTGGTATTATATAAATATAAATATATAATATTAATATGATTAGTTGACAATATTAATATGCTTCTAAACATATATTTTGCTTGTTTAAACATGCACCATATACTTAAATGCTCTCACATGTCTAAGTTGCTTTGCAACGATAAAGTTTAATATGCTTAATAGATTATTTGATCATGTTTATAAATAAATTCAATTAGTTTAATTTGGATTTCATAATAAATTGTGATTATGTCCAAACTGAATTAATACTTAATCATATACTTTTCTTAATTAACATTAGTCAAGCTTGTAGTTATTTCTTAAATATAATGAAACTTACAATAGTTGTTTCTTTTAACGATAGTTCTGTAATTGGCGTTTATTGCGTTCTCTCGACCGTAGTACCGATCTATCTTCTTGTTGGTGTATTGTTCTTAGTTGTTTCTATTTGTTGTTTGTATGTTGTCTATGTGTGGTGCTTGCTATGAGTAGAACGAGAAATGTTTGTGAGGGATGAAGATCATAAGGTGATGACCGATAGCTGATGGCGTGAGGGTTGCGCAAGTAAAAGGCAAGTGTAGCATGAGATTTTTCTTGTTGTCCTATTCACTTTAATGTCATTTAATTCATCTGCATGTGTCTACCTTGATAACCATAGTTATATATCCTAGTTGTATTGATACCCTGATTTCTTGTCATCCTATGGTTATGCATTGGGTAGAATTGATGCTTATGCTCAAGTAATTATGATCATGAACTATAACTTGATTAATAGAATATGCAACGAGAAATAAAAGATGCTTTTGAAGAACATGGAATTTAAGAACTTATCTATCAGCAAAAGCTGGGACATACAGTACAACCATGAGGGCTATATGGCTCTGGCTTTAGTCAAGTATGAGGGTTACTTTCTCGCATGTGATAGTTCATGAAAGTTGCCATTGACGCGCGGTTGCGGGGTACGGCCGGAGTGGCTACCGCTGCGCGTGTGTACCATCGAGGGGTCCCCGTATACCCCTTGCCCGTGAATCCGTAATGTCTATTGTTTGTCAGCGAGCCCCTTTGAAAAACTTCATAGTGAACCCTGCCGACCTTCCTTGGAAGTGGGTCAAGAGGCTGATCCCCTCGGGCGAAAGGGTAAATCACGACTTGTGGGTAAAGATGTACAACCTCTGCAGAGTGTTAAAAACTGATATATTAGCCGTGCTCACGGATACGAGCGGCCCAGAAAACTCACAGACTAATGAAAATTAATTGAACATTGATAAATGATCTACTGTGTTTTTTTAATGCTATTCCTTATTCATGTTATCAGTTTCATGTGATTAATTGGGGCATTGTTTATTTGTTGCTACTAATGCTAAAACTATGACTCATTAAAAACTAATCGCAGTAAACCAGTGTCAACTTTTTGATCCTCATGAACCCCATGTCATATTGCTTGTACGATATGTACTTACGTTTGCTTTACTTTTCAATACTTTGGATAAAAATCCCGGATGGGTAACAGAAGATGGATCTAGTGAGATTTTGAAGAAGTGCTAGGCGTATGCAACCCCCAGTCAACTGTCCCTGTGAAGTTGGAGCTTTAAGAAAGTTTAGTAATCGTTCCTCTATACTTTGATGTAAGTGTTAATGTATCTATGTTTTCGCTATATAACATTAATTTTGATATTCTTCTTTTCTGTTGTTGTATGTGTGGACTTTTTAGGCACACGTATAGCTAGCCTAGTTTAGCTAGCCTGATTTTAATCTTTAAAACCGGATGTGACAGAGTAACATAACATGCAACAAGGAAATAGCCTCGCTCGTGGCTCCACTATGCTATGCATGTCCGTCAATTCAACCAGGGTATGGTGGTGCCGGAGACAACCACCAGATTCGTATTGCCATGCCACCCCTTCATGCATACCCATTTCTCGACTATTCGTAGCAGCCACTCAAAGATTCTATCCTTTTTCTTTTGGTTTTATTATCATAATATAATCCATCCATATGAGCTATTACCTTACAGTAAGCTGGAATTCTCAGCTTCTCCATGTAAAATTCCTGCTCGCTCAACCATCGGCGCTGTGTTACCTACCGCCTTACTCTTTCACTTTTCACAATTCCCGGCAAAGCTACAATTGGAAATCTATCAGTAGGTATGCTAGACACGTACTCCATCCGTCTCAAAATATCTGTCTTTCTCACTTTTCGAAAAAAAACTTAGATTAATTTTATATAAAAAATATTAATAGTTATGATACATAATTGATATCATTAGATAGATCTTTTAATCTAGTTTTTTAATAAATTTATTTGAAGAAATAGATGTTGCACGTATTTTATATAAATCTAGTCAAAGTTACGACATGAAAACCAAAACGATAGTTAATTTGAGACGGAGGGAGTATGCTCCATTTGCTAGGGCTCCTACATATCTCCATCTTTTTTTTTGACGCATTCATCGTTCATACATGGTTTGTATGAGTCATTTTTATTTCTCCTCCTCTCTCCTCTCACATAGCCATTGGGAGAAAGTGAAACTAAAAAACTAGCTTCTCCAACTTTCATTAGCTCTATAAGAAGGAGAAAGATGAGAGATAAAAACGGCTCTAGTGAGCAAAATACGAATATTAAATACATCAGAGAAGGTAGAGCTGGTAGGAGCCCTATCAAATAGGGTCATATGCAGTGGCGGATCTAGTGTAGGTGCATGGGGGTACAGCTGTACCCCAAAATTTATGAAAAAGAATCAAGTATATATACTCTTTAATACTTTGTATATGTATAATACGTTGCTAAATACAATTGCTAGCCTACTTCGCTCATAAAACAGTCTCAACACTCTAAAATCGTTGTTGTCTAGGTCTAACAATAGCCTAGTTTCAAACTGCACAACAATATTTGAACTATATCATTTTCGTTCGTACCCCCATAATTGAAATCCTAGATCCGCCACTAGCCATATTCTAGCACTACACTCTAAATTATAAGATATTTTGATCTTTTTACATACATTTTTTTCCATTCATTTATACATAGTATATATCTAAGTACTTCCTCCATTCTAACTTGTAAGCCATTTTGCCTTTTCTAGATAAATTGATTTTACTATATATCCAAACACAATGTATATCTAAGTATAGTACATAGTAAAACAATATATCCAGAAAATTCAAACCATCATCTAATTCAGAATGAAGGGAGTAGTAGCAACAAGCAAGAATCATATCAAACATCAACTGAAACCGGTATGAGAGGTGGCAATGGTTTAGGATCCAAATTCATATGGATATATCCAGTTAACATCCAAGGGAAAAAAAAATCCAAGTCCAAACCTACCCTAATATAAAATGATCAATGTCTAATCTCAATCCAAAATCATTATGACTTTATTAAATTCATATGCATACAAGATTGTTTAGCCTAAACTTTTGATTTTTTCTACATTTTTGTCATCATTCCAAGAAATAGTTGATTATTCTCAAATTGGATTTTGAGAAGGCATCTGATACAATTGAACAAGAACAATTCTACAAATTCTGAAACAAAAGGTTTTGGGAATAAATGGTTGCTTTGGTTGAGGAAAATAATGGGCTCCGGAACCTCTTCTGTTCTCCTAAATGGACTTCATGGCAAGACATTCCATTGTAGGAGGGGTGTTAGGCAAGGAGACCCCCTCTCTCCTTCGCTCTTTTGTTCTAACGGCTGATCTTCTCTACACTTTTTAATAGAGCAAAAAGTCAGGGGCTCCTCAAGTTGCAATACCTTTGAATAGTTGCTCGACTTCCCAACTCTCAAGTATGCTATTATTTTTTTAATAATCATGGAAGCTCCTGTGCATCTTTTTCTCTCATAGCTTTGCTACAATCTTTTGGTGACTCCACTGGACTGATATTGAATTTGGCCAAATCTTCAATGGTTCCCCTTAACGTATGTGTGGATAAATTGGAGCATCTGGTTAGAACTTTTGGGTGTTCCAAAGGAACCTTCCCCTTCACCTACCTTGGGCTCCATCTCGGGCTGACTAAACCTAGGGTGGAGGATTTTCTTTCATCAACAAGTGTGAAAGAAGACTATCTTTTGCCTCACCTTTCTTAGCCAAGCTGAAAGACTAGAGTTAACCAACACAGTTTTCTCTTCGTTGCCAACCTTCTACATGTGGAATATCTCTCTTCCAAAAACAGTGGTAAAGTAGATTGATAAGCATAGAAAGGCGAGGTGCTGACGCAAATAACAAGAAGCCACCCAAAGTTGCTTAGGAGATGGTCGACCTACAAAATATAAAGGTGGTCAATTTGAGAACCCAGAATGAAGCACTTTATCTTAAAAACTTTCACAAGTTCTTTAACCAACTTGACATGCCATGGGCCAAATTAGTTTGAGAGAGTCTCTCCACAAGAAAGATCCCTTTTTGGCTTGAGCATGGTTACTGTTAAGTACCGGAAACACTCTGAAAACAAAACAAATGCCACTTCAAAACTTCAATTGTGTGCTCTGTGTTAGTGATATGGAAGAAACAATACAACATTTGTTCTTGGACTGCCCCTTTGCCCTTTGCCAAACAATGATGGAGTTTCTTGAAGCTTTTCTATCGGAATGATGCCATGGTCTTCCTCTTTGTTGAATAATTCAAGAACCAATTCCATCTTAGCTTCTTCATGGATGTTTACATCATGTGCTGGTGTATTTGGATAGTGAGGAATGATTTCAATTTTAGAGGATAGTTGAAAACTACATAAGGCTTTTTACTCAAGAAATGCTTCTATTGTTACATAGAGCCAGAAGGAAACCCTCCCGCTTCTTAGAGCATGGAGACAAAACCTTTTGTAGATTGTTTGATTTTCTTCCTTTTTTTTCTAGAACTTCCTTTCATAAAACGCTCTGCATCCTCTTTTTCT
>CM039138.1:27510778-27521358 GCA_022036555.1 Microstegium vimineum
GAATCTCCCGGGGGGTAGGTTCAAGAACCCCTCACAATCCACCGATCGGAGCCGGAGACAATCACCTTCCTCCGCTCAACGATCCTCGTCACACCAAGCCGTCGAGGAGGTGGCAACCTCCAAGAATAACAAGAGCTCCGCGATGACGACGATCACCAAGTGTCACTAGAATGCAATCAACAAAGCAATGCACTTGGATTCACTCAATCTCTCTAGAATATGTCAAATATGTTTAGAGGATGAGTGGTGGAAGCTTTTCAAGCAAGCACAAGTGTATGAATGATGTGAATGTGCAAGAAGTGCCCCAAAGGGCCGGCCATATAGCTATATATAGGGCTCACTCACAACTAGCCGTTTTCCACTTGAAACCGAGCCCCTGCGTCCCATTCAGACGCACTTTTCACAGGGGGTCTGGACCATCAACAACGTCCGGACCGCTTCACCACCGAGCCCCAACGGCTCTGTAGAGAGCTCCGGACGTAGACTCCGGTCGCACCCAAGGTGCAGACCGGACCAACACTTATGCGTCGGTTAGCCCCTCTTTTCAAACTGCTTCTTCCCGCTCGCGCCTCAGCGCACCACAGAGCGCCACATGGATCCGGACGCACACAATAGTGCGGGTCCGGACCAACGCCTCTCGGGTCCGAAAATTAATCCCAGAGAACCCGAGAGCTCGCCTCAGCTCCTTTGCATCTCCGGACGCAAAACCGACGCCTCATCCGGACCATTACTTGCGTCTGGTTCGTTTTACTCAGAGAGCACAGAGAGCGCTAGAGCTCCGGACCGCGTCCGGTGCCCTGTGTCCAGACGGCAAACAGCGTCCGAATGACTCTCACCAGCCAGCCAGACCTAGGGTGTGCCTCCAGACCCATCGCCGATGGTCCGGACACAGCAAACCCTAGTGTCCGGACCTTGCGTCCGGACTGCCTTTTGCTTCCCAAACAACTTCTCCAACTTCTCCAAGCTTCCAAGAGCCAACACTAAGTGATCTCAACACTTGTGCACGTGTGTTAGCTTTTAGTTCACAACTATCTTGGATGAAGTTGGTTGTTTCACTAGTTCAATTGATTTTAATGCAATGATATGAACCTAGTGGCACATGATAACCGTAATCATACTTAAGAGCTCCCTCCTTGATAGTACGGCTAGCTATCATAAATGTGATCACATCCTCTATGATGTCTTGATCACCAAACCGAAAATGGTTCCTAGCAATCACCTTTGCCTTCACACCATTTTCCTTTCCACCTCCTTCACCATGCTAGAGCTTATGCAATCCACCCTTGATTCATCTTGCTCCCTCACATGGTATGTACCAACCTATCTCATGATTCACACTTAGAGATCAAGGTTAGTACTTAGGTGGGTTTCATCAATTACTCAAAGCAAAAACACAAGGGAACTCTCAGTAGGGATGATCAATGTAGCTAACTTGCATCACTTATATTGTAAAGTCAAAACAAGGATCCAAGGAGAAGAATGTCATAATCCTAGATCAAGATGTGCATGTGTGTGGAGAATGGTATATGACTAACATGTACTCCTTAACTATGCATATGATCTCTCTAACTTTAGGATTGCTTGAGACATGGCTATCATCAGTTTTTTTTTGAATTGAAGAGCTTTGCTCATCATAATTTTTCATTTGTGATAGCCATATCTCTTTTTGAAGATTATAAGGAGAGATCATAACATTTATTTCAAGAGTATTTATTGGATGAACATGGATCATGTATATGAAAGGCATGTTTTGCGTACTTCAAGTGTAGAAGCAGCGAAAATATGTGGCGTGTACGTGATCTTGATCTTTGAACTATGGCATAATTCTCAACAAGGGTCACAAGGTTTGACAAAACATCAAAGCAAATACAAGGAGCATTTGAGGAAGGTTTTGAACTTGCATAAATGTTTATGGCTTTGGTAGGATTTTTCTTACTATAGAGGAGTAGTGACATTATGGTTTTATGACATTTTCAAAAATTAATCTCCAAGAACTTTAAATAGAAAGGGTATGAATCATGAGCCGAGACTATATCACATTAATCAACAACTTAGTCCATATGATCTTCCTATCAAAGTGTTCTTCCCACTAGCATAAGCAAAAAACAGGAATTTGTCTTTATGACGCTTTTGCCCTTTAAATGTCATATATCATGTCACTTTTCAAAATTTTAATTTTTGGAAGCAATCTCTTGTTTTATTCAATATTAAAAGGAATTTAAACTAAATGATAAATTTCATGAGGGAAATATTTTTGTTTTACTTTTATTTTTGAAGGGAAAAAGAAAAAACAAATGAAAAAGTATAGAGAAAAGGGGAGAGACGGGCCAAACCAGTCAGGATAGACGTTTGAAATTGAACGGATGCTGACTGGTGGGTCCATGCCCTAGAAGTACGGTCGACTGACCGCTCTTCGGAGCCGTTTGACCACTTCGAACTCTGCATTTGAATCTCTTACCTTTGAATGTTGATGTACTCTGAACTTTCTGAATTTTGGCCTCCAACGTGGATCGACCGATCCACAAAAGTGGTCGTTTCGGTCCAAATTTTTTTTCTGGAACGTGTCATTGACGTGTACAACATGATTCTGTGATCCTTTTTGGTGTTTTGACAAGTTGGAGTGTCGACCGACCTCCCCCATACTTGTTTCGGAGCATGCTGAATTCAGTGACAGAGAAACATCAAATGCAGGGGTTCTGCTGGGCAAAATACCAGCAGAACCAAATTTTTTTATTCAATTCAAACTTTTGTAGGCACATATTACAATGATGAAAATGGAAATGAACAAAATAATTGGAAAATAAACCTAAGTACCTATCTTATTAGTGGACTAGTGATCTATGGAGATGGAGGGGCAAAGAGATCCTCTCTCCCGATTGCCTGCGCTAGACGCTTGATCTTCGCATTGGTGCTAATGCGAAGATCGTTAAAGCTATCTTCTAGATCTAGGCGAGCCATCCTCTCTTCTACCGCTCGCTTTGCCAACTTGGTGTTGTTCTCCCTAAGGCACGCAACTATGCGAAGCATCTTTTCCATGTCACTTTCTTCATCTTCATCCTTGAACTGGCCTGGAGGGCTAGAGATTGACGGTGGTTTGCTAGTCCGTCGAACGGACTTGCGAGACTCCTCGGTCTCAAGCGATCTGCGCACCCCCTCCCTCCGCTCCTCCGAGTTGAGTGGAGGGATGAGCACCTTGCCTCTCCCCGGTCCACCATGGGCCCTCTGGAGGCGCATCCATGGTGGTGTTGATAGAGAGTAGGAGTAGGTGTAGCCGATGCTTGTGTCGTCGTCGGTGGAGGAGACAAGCGCCTTCTTCACCCCAATTTGACCGGTTGTCGGCCTTTTGGGCGTCACCGGTCGCGCAGCGGGCTTGTTGAGGTTGCGGTGCGGAGACATCGACGGAGCGATGGTCCGCATCCGCTCCGAACTCCAGGAACCGGTCGGCCGACCCCCCTAGGGGTTGTTGGATCTGCCGGCGGTGGTTCCATGGCTAGCGGTGCAACCTCGAGGACCTCAACGATCATGGCGTCAGAGTTGATGAGGTCTCGGGTCTTGGACGAGCTTCCATTGCTGGGAACGAGTGACATCTTGCCATTGTTGCGTGGTGGAGCCTTGAGGGTGATCAAGGAGGTGTGGAGGATTGCTAAGGGTGATGGTGGTGCTGTTGGTTGTGAAAGAAAGCAAGGTGGAAGGAGGAAGAAGAAGGAGGGGTGTTAAGAAGAGAAGAAACAACGTCCAGGGCCTTCGTTTTTCGCTCGGATATCGGAGCGTTGGCCCGATGTTTCTGTGCAGCAGAGTGTTTGAACTAGTTCGAAACACGATCGACCGAACGCGTTTTGAAAGATTTTGAACAACAGAGCCAGGTTTCGAACTTGTTCGGGTCAGGTGAGTCATCTCGTGAAGTTTCGGGCTGTTTGGCCCAAAGACAGGTTCAGATCCACTTTAGAGGCCAAATGGGCCAACCTTTCACGAGGGGGGAGTCAAGGCTAAGCCTAGGACATTTCTAAGGTCCTTTTCAAAATTTGAAGAAAAAAGTTAAAACATGTAGATTTTAGTTCTAATTTGGATTAAGAACAAAATCTATCATATCAATTTCTTGTTCAGGAATTTCATGCTCATAGAAAACTTTAAGACGTTGGCCGTTTACCTTGAAGATTTTGCTATCGTCGTCCTGGAGTGTGATTGCTCCATGAGTCGCGACGTTGACGACGAGGTATGGCCCTTCCCATTTTCTTTTCAGTTTTCCGTGACCGAAGAGCTTGAATCTTGAGTTGAATAGCAAGACTTTGTCTCCTGGGTTGAATTCCTTGACTTTGATTCTCTCGTAATGCCATTTATTGGTTCTCTCCTTGTATATCCTGGCATTATGGTACGCTTTCTCTCTCCATTCTTCCAATTTAGAGATTTGCATCTTCCTAAATTTTCCAGCAACTGGCAGATCCATGTTCCATTTCTTGATTGCCCAATGTGCTTTGAATTCCAATTCCATAGGCAAATGGCATGTCTTCTCGTATACAAGTTGGTATAGTGTCATACCAATGTGAGTCTTGTATGCGGTCCGATATGCCCAAAGTGCCTCTGGTAGCTTGTGCTTCCAAGCCGAACCCATCTCATCCACGGTCTTCTGCAGAATGTTCTTGATTTGTTTGCTGGATGTTTCTGCTTGACCACTTGTTTGAGGATGGTAAGGAGTTGCAACATTATGCCGGATTCCTTGATTAGTGAGGAACTGGTGGAAGCCTTTGTCAATGAAGTGAGATCCCCCGTCAGTTATGACTAACTTTGGGGTTCCAAATCTGGGGAATATCACTTCATGGAACATTCTCTTTGAATTGGCTGCATCTGCTTTACGGTAGGGTAATGCTTCTACCCACTTGGACACGTAATCCATCGCGACTAGGATGTACTCACACCCTTTTGACGGAGGAAAGGGTCCCATGTAGTCGATGCCCCATATATCAAAGAGCTCGACTTGTAGGTTGTTGGTGAGTGGCATAGCATCTCGGGTATTGATGTTCCCGTGCTTCTGGCACCTTGCACATTTCTTGACATAATCTTGGGTATCCTTGTACATGGTTGGCCAGAAGAACCTACTCTGCCAAATCTTGGCATGAGTTCTGAATGCTCCATAATGACCTCCGTATTCTGCTCCATGGCATCTTTCCATGATCTTGGTCGCCTCCTCCATAGGTACGCATCTTCTTAACAGTCCATCACTGCATACTCTATAGAGGTATGGTTCATCCCAGAGATGCACTCGACTCTCTTGAACTAGTTTCTTCATATCCGCCCCTGGTGGTACATGGTCTGCGACCATAAAGTTGACTATATTTGCATACCAGGGGTTGGAGTCTGTTATCTTGAGGAGTGTGTCATCTCTGAGGAAGTCGTCGATGGGCAAATCCTGTGCTTCTTTGAATTGCATTCTAGACAAATGATCGACAACAGAATTTTCTACTCCCTTTTTATCTTTTATTTCAAGATCAAATTCTTGGAGTAGCAAGATCCATCTTATTAAGCGTGGTTTAGCATCTTTCTTAGTGAGCAAGTACTTAAGAGTATCATGATCTGTATAGACAATAACTTTTGCTCCTACTAAGTAAGATCTAAACTTGTCTATAGCAAACACCACGACCAATAGCTCTTTTTTAGTTGTTGCATAGTTTAGTTGTGGCCCTGTCAAGGTTTTGCTAGCATATGAAATAGCATGATGCTTCTTATCTTTGGTTTGGCCTAATACCGCACCGACAACATAATCACTAGCATCACACATTATTTCAAAAGGGAGCTTCCAATCAGGGGGTTGAATGATTGAAGCTGAGATGAGTGCTTTCTTGAGAACTTAGAAAGCATCTAAGCACTCATCATTGAAGTCAAAGGGTGCATCTTTGGCTAGCAGGCTTGTTAGCGGATGGGCAATTTGAGAGAAATCTTGTATGAACCGTCTATAAAAGCCAGCATGGCCAAGGAAGCTACAGATTCCCTTGACATTCGTGGGAGGTGGAAGTTGTTCTATGACTTCGATCTTAGCTCTATCCACTTCTATCCCACGTTCGGACACTCTATGTCCTAGCACTATGCCTTCATGAACCATGAAGTGGCATTTCTCCTAGTTTAGGACTAAGTGCTTTTCTTCACATCTTTGTAAGACTCTATCTAGATTCTCAAGGCAATCATCGAAATTTTTTCCATAGACGGAGAAGTCGTCCATGAAAACTTCCATGATTTCTTCGATCATATCGGAGAAAATGGACATCATGCACCTTTGGTAAGAAGCGGGAGCATTGCATAGGCCAAAAGACATTCTCCTATATGCATATGTTCCATAGGGGCATGTGAAAGTAGTCTTACTTTGATCATCGAGGTGGATTGGTATTTGATGATATCCCGAATAACCGTCAAGAAAACAAAAGAAAGAATGCTTTGCAAGCCGTTCCAACATCTCATCGATGAAGGGTAACGGGAAGTGATCTTTCTTTGTAGCCTTATTGAGTTTTCGGTAATCTATACACATTCTCCAACCCGTGACGGTTCGTTGAGGAATCAACTCGTTGTTGTCATTTTGAACGATCGTCATACCTCCCTTCTTAGGCACTACTTGCACAGGGCTAACCCATTCACTGTGAGGAACGGGGTAGATGATCCCTGCATGCAAGAGTTTCAAGACCTCCTTCTTTACTACTTCTCTCATTGTGTTATTCAGTCTACGCTGAGGTTCTCTAGAAGGAAGAGCCTCAGGTTCGATCGGAATGCGATGTGTGCAAAGAGCGGGACTAATGCCCTTAAGATCTTGAAGAGAATAGCCTAAGACAAACTGATGCTTTTCTAAGATGGTGAGGAGTTTGAAGGTCTCTTCAGGAGAGATTTTGTCACTGATGATCACAAGGGCCTCACGATTGTCATTTAGAAAGACATACTTTAAACCAGCTGGAAGGGGTTTAAGTTCTATAGAGGGCTTAGATGGGGGCTCGGATTTCTCCAGATCTATGGGTTCTTCTAGATCGTCTTCTTCATGGATGAAATCTTCGGCTTCTTCTTCTAGATCAGGATGAGATGATTCTAGAAGAGATGCAACCATCACTTCCTCTATGGGGTCAGATTCTGGGAGCGATTCCGTCATGGTGTCCATGGAATTGGTGAGCGGAATCGAGAGCTTGATGCTACTCCCAAGATGACCCTTGAGACTTCCATAAATAAATCCATCAAGGAATCTCATGAGTGGATGTCCAATTAACAAGTCGAATTCTTCCATATCAAATATGAAGTAATTTAACAGGATATTGACTTTGTTAATTAGCGTAAGAATGGTCTATGCGATCCCACAACTCTCAATCAATTGTCCTGAAGAAAGCTTCAAGAACTTGTTGGTTGGAGTTAGTTTTATATTGCCTAGGAGAGCATTAGCTAATGATTTAGACATAATGCAAACTCCTACGGCAGGATCGTAAAGAGAGTCTAACTTGGCTCTATCGATTTGACAAGGAATGGTGGTAGAGGAAGATAGAATTCTAATTGGTTCGGATGAAGATTCAGCCTCTTCTAACCACTCATTGCTCATGACAGACGCCAGCCCTTGAACCGTCTCCTGAAGATATGCTTCTTCTATGAGGCTAGGGATGTGGCGATTCAAAGCTTTTCGACCAGAAGACTTCTTTTGCATAGATTGTTTCAAGGCATTTCCAAAATCGGAAAATAAATCAGCCTCGATATCAAGGGGGGATTCCAAGGGATGAATTCCTTCTTCCCTTGGTGGTTCAGGTTTGATAGCAAGCTTTTGAGGTGTAGGATACCTAGAAATAGGGTACCCAATTTACTAGACTCCACAAAAACAAAATCATCATTAGGGGCACTTCCGCCTCGCCCGAGCCAAGGTGGCGTCATCCGAGATGTCATCAACTCTCGGGGGCTCCTCCGCCTCGCCGAGCCAAGGTGGCGTCATCTGAGACGTCATCAACCCTCGGGGGCTCCTCCGCCTCGCCCGAGCCAAGTTGGCGTCATCCGAGACGTCATCAACCCACGGGGGCTCCTCCGCCTCGCCCGAGCCAAGGTGGAGACGCCCGTGACGTCATCTACCCTCGGGGCTCTTCCGCCCCGTCAGAGCCCAGCAAACGTCATCCGTGACATCCCTCGCCCATATAGTCAAAAGGTCCACAGTCTCCGCCGTCCTCAGGCATGGGGCTTAAGGCATGAGTCGCCATACCGACCTCTGTTTACCATGCCGTACAAGGTTCTGTGCTGCCTAACCGACGACTTCTGTACGTTACATCCACGCCATGTCTCCGACGGACACTTCAACAAGGATTAGGGTGTCATCAACCCTGTATGATGGAACGCGGGGGTGCCCGGTCCTGTGCGACCGACCTCTGCCCATGCCCTGGTAAGGGAACAATGGAGTTCCCGGTCACGAAATGCTTGGGTACAACGCAACAAGGACGAACAGGACTCGGACACGTGTCTACTGGCGCAATCTTCCTCAGGAAGGGAGACAGGATGAAGACAAAGCCCTCCCTCAGCAGCAGCCCAAGTCGGGCCCACGATCACTCCCCCTCTCTCTACTGTACTCCTCCATATCTCCCTACGTATAAAGGGAGAGAATGGACCTCCAATCTAGCTCTCTCGACATTCCGACATTCATTCACACACACTCAAACTCGCACACACGCGAGCACCCACTAGAACCAAGAACCTCATACGCACGAGACCTGGGAAGGCGCTTCCCTCTCTCACCAAAAGCTTGTAGCTCCCCTCTACGAGCTCTCCACGCTCGGTAATACGACCCCGCAACATACTAGACGTAGGGCGTTCATGCCCGAACCAGTATAAACCTCTGTGTTCTTCGAGCTTAACCATCCGAACTCCAACACGCTTAGAAATTTACTCGTTGGCCATCTAGACCCCACCATTTTAGACACCAACAGTTGGCGCGCCAGGTAGGGGACCTTTGCGTGTCACCCGTATTTTCGAGTTTCGGATGGCTGATCGTCGCGTTGATTTCGCTCCAGGCTCCATAGTTCGTTTTGGTAGCCTGTACTTCTAGTGCCACGAGAAGGGGGCCGACCTGGGTCTCCGTCGCCCTACGACACCCTCCAAGGTAGCCATGGACGCCATCACCGCATCCATGGCCCACCTCCATTTTTCTCCCTCCGGGGAACAAGCCGCTCGTCGGGCCGTTGTTCCGCGGGCCGATCATTTTCCATTCGAGAGCCAGCTCGACACTCTCAAGGGACCCCAACCAACTCAGGAGTCTCTGCGCAACTTCTACTTCGCGTTCGCTAACGTGACGACGCAGCTCGCGGGAGGGCAGCCGCTCTCCCCTGGGCACGTCAAAGCGCCCGTCTCGAAGGGGCAGCCTTTGGGCATCAGGAATGCAGCCGCGTTGTATGCGGAGATGGCGGCCGCGTGGTTCCATGCTGACGCCACGGAAGGGAGACGAACGGGGCTCGCGTCCCACCACTCTCGCTCCACCTCCGATATCCTTACGAGCTCCGAGTCCACATCTTACACCAACTCGAGCCGTGGGAGCATTGATCCCTGGGACCCGTGGACTTCGACGGTCTGGAGGATCAGGAGGCGCTTCATGACTTCTTCCAAGCCAGCGATTATCTGCTCAACTCTGACTCGAGCGATCCCAACGAGGACCATGGCCGCGAGTGCTTCATGTGCGACGCACCTCCACCCGCAACTGCCGTCGACCCCACCCTCATCGAAGAAGGGGACGACGACGACGGCAGCCACATGCCTGTCCGCCAAACGGGTGTGCCAGTGCCCCAGCTGAGGCCTAACCTGCAGTCTTCGGAGGCCTGGCAGCAGCAGCTTCGCGACCTCTGTGATGTAGAGCAACAGCTCGCGGAGCGATAGCGAAAGGTGACGTTCGAGCGCGAAGCCGCCAGGGATCCCATGGAGCCTCGTGCTCGCAGGGAGGCCCGTGCGGTACACCACCACATCATCAACGATGAACATGGCACGCCGCAGTTCACGCGGGCAAGCCAGAACATCGCGGCACCAAGGATGTTGCTCTGCAACCTCCCGATCCCAGATTCTCCCGACGGCAAGCTCGCTCACGACGAGCGGAAGACCCTTCTGGAGTAGGCCGCGGAACAACAGGCCGAGATCTCCACGTCGCGGAGGCGTGGGCTTAGCACCGGCCACCCAGCCGACTGAAAGGTCCTAGATGGCTAGAGGGGGGTGAATAGCCTAATAAAAATTCTACAAATCACTAGAGCAAAAGGTTAGATAACACTTAAGCGAAGCTTTTTGCTCTAGCTCTACTTGGGGTGCAAAGCCACCTATCCAATGCAATTCTAGTTAGCTAAGTGCTTGTCAATCAATATCAAGAGCCCAAAGCACTTAGCACAAGCTAGTAAGAACAACTACTAAGGAGACTAACTAGCAAGCTAACTATACAAGTTATGGAAGAAGTAAATACAAGATAGGAGGTGATTGTTATACCGATGCCTTGTGATGAATGGATGTCAATGTAGATAACCAATCATAGGAGTACCAATGAATAGCCGGGAGACAAAGATGACAATTGATTTTTCTCCTGAGGTTCACTTGGTTGCTGTGACAGAACCTCTTAA